>JAGXCT010037024.1:0-16880 GCA_022495035.1 Philopotamus ludificatus
AGAATTCATCAATATATTTATTTTAAATGCTTGGGGTCTCTGAGAGACCCCTTTCGGATGATGCGGTTGTTTTCGAGCCGTCGTGACGTATGGATTAAACAAAAACGCACGTGTATCTTGTACGTTATGGCCTGGACATTTCTTATCCTGGTAGATATTTTTTATTCTAAAATAATCCACTAATAATCTATGATTTAATTTACTGGAAAATGTTTCGACTAAAAATTATAATGATTTTCTTTTGATCGCCCTATTATATTTGATAAAATATATTATATTTTAATTTTTATCGTAGGGTGCGAAGGTCACGGGTGACCTCCGCGCAGTAAGATAAATCCATTATATAATATATCATCTTATTACAAATTTATATTGGCCCCTTGGGTTTTTTAAATTTGCATGGCATTGAACGCTGTAAATGTCCATAAGTTTTATCTTCTATATTTTTTCTGGGCAAAAAATAACGCAGTGCCTATAATAATTTTAAAGGGGAGAAACTTTTAAATTAATTAGGTTAAAATATAATTATTATAAATTCAAATTTTAACATGTTTTAAAAAGCAGAGTTTTGACGTGTTTAACAATTAGCCAATGTAACTTTGTTCGGGAATTCGCTATAAAATAATTTAATTATATTTAATCAGGTTATCTTAATTACCAGTATGTTGAAAATATTCAGTTTTTTCAGGGTTTGGTATTGCTCAAACTTTGAAACATTCAGGTTATTGCGTTGTTTTATTTAATCGCTCCGATTACGTTTGAGATAACGCACTTTTTCCAGTGCCAATTAAGTCCGCTCAGGATATGAAACTTCGAATTTATTTTCAGGAAATTCTTTCAGAAATTTCGTTTTTGGCCAGGGTGTGCAAACAAATGGTAATCTTGTTGTGGTGCAATTTAACCCCGCTGTCGCGGTAGCTCTTTGGGTTTAAATCCCACGGGGTGTTTGTTGAAGAAATAAAGTATGGCGGAGGGTTGCTGGAAGATGTAAGCGACCACATCATTTTATAAGATGTATCACTTCCGATCGCTTGCTGTATTTGTTCCACGAAGGGGGTACCTGACTTATGGTATTCATATATTTAGTCCGGTTGTTTTCTCAGATAGCAGGTGATTTTTATACCCGAGTGAATGTATCTAAGATCTGAATAAATATATTTTATGCCTCGTAAAAATATTGCAATCATCGCTTTACGAGCCTGATTAATTAAGTTGCTTCGGCATCCTTTGCTTTCGCGGAGATGTATCCTGGTTTTGATGAGCCCTGCAAATAGTTATTGCTGCGAAATGCTCCGGTTAGCTTTATGAATATTTAGTGCTTCTCGTTATTACTTTATCCACTTCAACTTTGCGCAAGTTTTTACATGTAAAATAATTGAGCGTATAAAGGAGCAAATTTTTTTTAAGGTATCCAATTACGCTTAAATAAAACTTTTGAGACTCTCAAGTACGAGTAAAAAAGTATAATAAAAATTCAAGAATAACAAAGAGTGCGATTTGAACAACTTCTTCTCGCAGACTGTGTCCAAACAGTGCAGAAAATATAAAAATGTCATAACTTCTTGTCGGGGAAAACCGCAACGACTATGTAAATTTGACGCCGTGAAATAATATACGTTTTCAAGATTCGCTTTTTTTATTAGGAATTTTTAAGACATTCATTACTAATATTGTGCGTGTATTTTTTTTTGGTATTCGCACGGATCTGTGCGTTACGCGCGATGTACTTTGTCATCCCCACCACAGGGTTACGATCAATAATGCGGCGTTACATGATAAACTGTTTTGCGTCGTTTTTTACCTCATTTTTGTTGATGAATCGCGTTTTTTTATATTCCGTATACAATAAAATATTATTCAGCTGAAATTTTCCGACTGAAAAAATATGCGGAAATGATATAAATGAATGTTTGTGACAAGCAAACGTTGGCCGGACATTAATTAACGTTCTGATAGAATGCGCTTTATATTTACACAATTGAACGAAAATAAAATGAATGAAGCCGCACAGCGATTACATGGAAATGGCGCGTTTTAACCCTGAAAAGGCTGAAAATTTATTCGAATATTTTATTTTTAGTGAAATTTGATATGTATTCGCAACACCGGATGCTAGAGCCGACGACACGGGGGATGACTAAAGAATAACGAAAACAAAAAGGCCATAAAGTATGAATATTATATGCAGGCTCGAGATAATAACAACATTTATGGCTGTGTAACTTTAAACCGTGGATCTCTATATGAAGATCGTTTTCATTTTTTTTTGGCCTTCATACGTCTTTCGCGAAAAGTGGGGAAAATCTCCCTTATTATAATGAAATACGAATTTTATTCTTTATGTTTCGCCGTTCCGCGTTGCCCCCGATACCGAAGGAAAAGGGCTGCGACGATACGAAGCAAGATTTATATGTGTATTTCGAAAATGCAATAAAAATTTCCCCATTTTTTTTTCTATTCCATATCCCTCATACTCCCTCCACTTACTTACACGGAGAATATAATATACACTCCTGGAGCACAGAGAAGTTAATAAATTGAATGTATTTTCTTTTCGTATAGTAAGTCGTAAAGGACTTTTGGAAATGTATATTCTTTCACATTATTGCGAAATCGCTATTGGTACTTTTGTATTATCGGGCAATAATTGTCAACCTAATGTATGAATAGGCGTCATGATTTACGTCAGTGATTTACGTCAGTTTATCTTCTAACACGATGTATGGATTTAAAATAAAAAAAATATATGAATAATTAAGAGTAGATTGCATTAACAATGCAGCACCCCCAAGCGCTGCTGGCGTCGTGAATTGGACGGATGCGGGTCGGTAGCAGAGTCCGGGAGGGGAGGGAGTCTCGCCGTGTCGCGCTGCAACTTGGTGCAGTCATACTGCCCCCTTATTTTATTATCGTGAATAATATTTAGTATTTTTACGTCATCTTATTTTTTTAGATTTTAAATAAAATATGAACGAAATATCCTTAATTTTTAATATTCTGCAGCACCCCCAAATATTTTTGCTACGAGCCGCCACTGGTTAAACTTTTTATAGCAGAATATATGACCATAAATCGTTTCTTTATATTTTTTAAATAATTTTATAGCAACGATTTATCGTGGTGTTTTGTAATCTGGTCAATATTACTACTATTTTTTCGAGTGATAATGCTATATTTATTTGTCCGTTGGCCGGAATTAAGTAGCTATCATGTGCTAGTCGGAAAAGTTTGATCTCCATACGTACTCCACGATTGGAGCGAGCCTCCAATCCTGGAGACTAATCGATCTGGCGATGAGAAAATAACTGAAAACTTGTTCCGGGGTGCCCGTTCCCAACTTTGTTGGTAAAAGTTTACCATTTCGACGGCCCCGTTTATTTCTGCTTACCCCGGCGATATTTGTATCTTAATGGATCTCAGCTTCCCGAATATTGGCCTGGAGAGTTCTGGAACGCCACTAATATTAGCGGAAGCGATCGTTTCCAAACAAATTAAACTGCCATTACGATATATTTCATTGTGTCTTGTCCGGTTTTTTATTATTTAGGAAAATATTTGTGTTATTTTCATTTTTTTTGTTGTTGTAAATTATTTTAAATTGATATAATCAAGTATATTTACTGTAAATCGTATATACGCCGCCGTGAGAAGATCCGCCACTGATTTATTAAAAATGAATTAGGGATAATTTTACTAGATTCATCTGCAAATGATGCAAATGATAACTACTTCCATATAAATATAAAAAAAGAGCAATATATCGTTGTACAGCAGTCAAAGGGTTAATATTTTATCTATATATCTATTTGGTGCTCTGCAGATTATAGCAGTTGGACTCTCGCGTCGACATGGCCATTATATGAAAAGTTTATTGATACAAGATGTTTGTCTTGGCGCTCGGGAGAGTTTTCAAAGATTAAACTAGCTTTTCTATGTAGCTTTTATTTTATTTTATTAAAACGTTTCGTGTGTTTTTCTTGAATAAATATGGCATCTAATCAAATCTGACTGCACGTTTGCATCCGTATGCAAGTTTGTTTTAAAGTGGAACACGAAGATTCGGGAGGAGCACTCTGGGCTAATCAATTTAGAGGGCAGGCTCGTTGCTGAACTCTGCTTGCTGTGAAAACCGCAGCGATCGTTTCGTTCCGGGGCATTGTGCACGGAATATCCGGATATTAGCTCCAGCCCTGGCTACCATTATGTCTGTGGCCCTGTGTTGTCCACCCCTTGAAATATGGTGCCACCGAATTCAATGGGAAAAGCACGTGTGTGTGTGTTCGCGGTTTTGTGTGTTATCTCAACTAATTTTCCGATTTTAGTTATATCACTGTGGACGTAATTGAAAATATAATTATTACTGCGAGAATATTCGTGAATGATTCGCACGTTCGTGTGCGCGATGTATCTAATTACCCCCACCATAGTGGTGCACGGGTAATATTGAACAATCCAAAAATCTGTTTACTTGAAGCGCATTTATAGCTATATCGTTACAATATATTGGGGGGACCGTAAAGTAATCAAAATTCCTTCGATGAGCTCATACACAGTTTGTTTCCCACAGACGGGGATATTCTGAAACTAAACAAGTATCATCGGTGGTTTAAAAAGTTTAAAAATGGAAATAGGAATCTCAAAGATGTACGCACGAAAAGGACGACTCCAAAAATTAGACGCTCCTTTTGTCTCGGTATGAGGCCGATCCGTTTTTGCGGCGAATCGTAACTGGAGATGACAAGGGGGTGCTGCACAATAATCCTGTACGAAAAAAACAATGACTTTCTTCCGGAGAAGTACCTGTTCCTATCGACCATCACTAACAATAAAGATGTTCCTTGTTCTGATGTGGTGGGATTTTTCTGGGATTATACACTATGGATTTCTTAAACCTGGTTAGACCGTTACAGCGACAGTGTATTGTGAACAACTCGAGCGAATGAAACAAGAGCAGCTCATAAAAAAATATATATTTTGGTCAATAACAAAAAAAAGGATCCTTCAATACGATAACGCGAGGCCTCACGCTGCAAAAATAAATCAGGAAAAGATAAGGGATCTAAGATTGGAACTTTTAACCCATCCACCCTATTCACCGGATCTCGCGCCGCGGGATTTCTACCTTTTCAGATCGTTAGAGCATACATTAAGAGGTAAAAAAGTAATAATGCTGTAGAAGTGCTAGAAAATGAAGTAAATAATTTTGTTGGTTAGTATTTAGAATTTTTTTAATAAATATTTCCCTAAAATATCGAACAACGATATATCGTTGCTAAGCAGTCAATGGCGTTTATATGGGGATTATTTGTTTGGAAATAAAATAATTTTGATTTTAATTTTCATCATCGACCACTCCATAGTTCTGGATTTGGAATTTTCAGTCGCTACTCGCTATCGATTTTTTCTTTTTTTTTCGGGATTTATGGAATAAAGCACGTACGATTAATAGCTTTTATTTGCACACAACACGAGTATTTAAATTAACATTTCACTCGTACGTCGCCGGAGATATGAGCACTTAAACATATGCAAATAACTGTAATAACTCCAGCCAGTTCTGCGCTGCGAGCGCTAAATATTTAATTCAATAAGGACTCGTGCACACACGTTGCACAGCGTGTGCGCGCACCCTAATTATATGACGCAAGATTTCAGCGGTTGCCAGCTTTAATGGCGCAAATAAAATTATAATATGACGGAAATAAAAATATATGTGGCGGGAAGGGGTTGGAATTTGGGAAACATGTCGCAAAAGTTATGTTTTGGCTGCTTGTTGCCGTTGCAAGTGATGCTCAGCGTTAAGTCCGACCATTTTCAATCAACGCTTTGATACATTCGATTATAAGAAAATGTATAAAAATTTAAATAAATTTTTGTTTGAAGACTTTTCTTAGTTCTTTATGTCAAGCTAAAAAATGCTTAAAATCAAACTCTTATTTAATTATACATGGCGTTTTTTTACTCATGAAATATCCATATGAATTTACATATGAAATATCAAGATTTATCCAAAAAAAAATCAGGAGAATTTTTTTGGATAAATCTATTTGGACAAAAAATTTAATCTTCAAATCTAATACATTTCTTGAATTTTAAATTTCGTAAGCTTATATATTAAAATAATTAAATGTGCGGCCGACAAAGATCGCGCTTTAGAAAAGCTTATAAATATGCTACCGGTCTATCGAGATCGGCCCAGCATAGCCAATAATTCGGTTTCCGGCCGATTCAGTATCAAGTTCCAAGTAAAATCGGAAGTGATTTTAAAACCTCGAGTCTAAATTCAACGATTATAGCGAAAAGCATAAAATATAGAATGTAAATTGCAAAATAGGGATTATTTAAAACCTTTTTATGATATAATATTTTTCATTTATTTATTCGCATTGATAATAATATTTTTATAATAATGCCATTTTTTTATAGTATCTATAAAAAATACAGAATATAATCAGGTATAGGAAAAGTTTTTTTTTAAATCTTAAAAAAAACATATTATCAACCACCATATTGCTCTACATTTATTATTCAAAATTCTCGAACAATACATTTGATATAGTAAATCGATTTAATATTTTTTTTAGGGTCGTAACAAACAAAACGTCTCCGATATAAATTTGATAAGATTTATTCCGTTTGCAAAATTTATTTATATGATGCGGTATTTTTTTGTATTTTTTTCTTCGTCCAAGATTATTTATTTTATACGAGGTTTTACTGCCCATTACTTTACCATATCTCACCGAGGCTTAAAAATATAAGACATTTTGTTATTTTTACGAGCCAGACCCACGGGTGTAAATCTCGCGCTATTTATCACAATCGCGTAATAAACTTGTATATCCGGGATCACATCCCCACTTCCGGCCGGATGATTCGACCCCAGACAGATGACCGTAAACATGGAATACACAATATTTAAAATATGTCCCGGAAATTGAGTTATATTAAACTTTTAGTTAATAATAACGTTATTAACGCAATGACTAATTTGCATACATAGTTTTTATAAACAGATATGTGGTTAAATATATTACATATTTGTTATGAAGATTATAAGGTTATTGTTCTAGAAAAAATATGAATCATGACTAAATAAACATTGTTATAAAGAGCTCGTAATGCTATATAATTTCCTGAATTGACGCATTAAGATTATATTCTATAAATAAATAATTACTTATTTTTAAATAACATTAATTAAAAATATATTGCTTTTAAAAAATTTTGTTCTTAAAATTATTTAATCAAACAATCATTTTATTAAAATTATCAAGTATAGATGGAAGAAAATTTATTTTCAATAAATTAAAATTTTGGATTAATTATATATTTTTTTAATCTTGTATACACTTTACGAGTCTAAACCTTTCTACGTAATTTTCTTTAATTATGCTTTTATTCCCGAGCCGTATTTTATGAAGATATTAATTTTATCTGTAAATATGCTTATTTATTTATAATTTTCTTGTGCATACTCATAAAAATGAGTAGAAAAATAAATGCTAATATCACGATTAAATCCTCTTCACTGTCAACAATTCATAAATAATTCATTAAGATTATATTCTATAAATAAAGAATTAGATACATATTTATTTATAGTGTTTTTCAAATAAAGACATACTTTTGATTTATAACATCAAAGCAATATTGCTGTCAAAATCACGAAAAATGGAATTTTACAGGGGAGTCATTAAACGATCTAAATTATTAATAGCTTTTAACTTGAAAAAGTAGAATCGTGATTTTAAAAAAAAAATATTGAAAATTTGCTTAAGTTCGTCTAGTTAGGAGTTATATATAATTTCAGTACGTATGTACTTTTTGTATTTGTCTGAAAAAGTGTATAGAATAAATATTATAAATAATCATTGTCCTTTATTGTCTGCAATTGCAAAAAAAAAAAAAAAATACAAACAACAATATTCGCTGCTGTTGCTACGCGCGCGATGTTTTTTCTCGCTCGTAAATTCAAAATTTCGATCAAATTATGAAGCATATCATGAATAAATATTTTCATACCAATATCTCACTAATATTTTGATTTGGAATGCTTGGGGTTCCTGAAAGACCCCCTTCGGACGACTCATATTAACAGATTTTTTTTTCAGCTCCGCTTTTCGTTCCGACAAAAATAGCTTTTAACAGTTTTCGTGGATTCCCGAACAAAAGTGAGTGATTAAAAAAGTCTCTTTAAATAAATACATTATTTAAATACGGAGAGAAAGTTGTAACTGTTTTATCAAACAAGAATTAGGTATCTTATGGCACTAAAAAAATATTGGCAGGAGTTTTGACGTATCAATTTAATTCTGATCATTTTACGACATCGTAAAACTTTGAATATCGCATCTGAATAAAAATTCATCTTAAGAGTATGAGACTCAAGGACCATTTGATGCATGGTTTGAGTTTTTTTCTGATTCTAATAATATATTAAAGTAATATTTACATTTATTTGGAGAACGTAACAAACATTTTTACGTCGATATGTTCTTCTTTTATCTGTTTTTAGTTAGATTCTGTTATTTTTGCGCTTTTTATGATGAAAACATTGTCCCACTCAATTTCTTGACCTATGTAGTTGTTGTATCAAAGTTTTTTTTTTGTATTTTCACAATAGGTATAGAGTAGATTCTTCTCCTCCGACCCCCCTTGGCCGGAAGCTATGGCCAAGTTCAATAAGGGCCCTATCAAAATTCGTTTATCCCGCACATGCCGTTATCGGCTCCGGCGCCGGTTGTTACACTTTGCTCAACTTTTATTAGTTTTTCCTTTTGCTTTTTCAGTTTTTTTTTCGGCGCTCACTGAATCTTGTCACTGGATCATCTTGTCACTGGCGAGGGGCGCCGATTTTCCGGTAATGGTGCACCAAGATGTTGCTCCCGCTCGAAACTCCGGCCCTGGAGGCGGCGGGTCCCGGAAAAGTTTTGATTATTTGCGGGAGTTGAGCCTCGACGGGAGTCGACTCCCCGACTCATTACCTCCGCCGTCGACTCGTCGAAATAAAGCGACGAGTGCGTGGAAATGTTGAGCGGATCTACTCTCATTCAATTATATCTGCGCAAACTTTGCAGGGCGGCGTAATCATCCGTTTAATTCTGGCTCTAAATTCGTACTTGGAAACTTTTGCAGAGGTGGCAACTTCGCATACGCATTCGCATGTTTTTGCAAGTTATTTTGAATTAGAAAATTAAAAAAAAATGCATTGGATAGATTATATTTATATTTTACATCTGCAATGGCGTCGCTTAGAGTAATTAACTGTAATTAATATAGTTAAGCAGAACTAGATGCGGTCGGTACTCGGATGGTTGACCACTTGGGATGGCTGGTCAACAGAGAGAAACTATGGAACTGACATCAAACTTAAAACAAATTCAGTGCAGAATTAAATCGTAGATTTTTGTTAGTTTAGTAATATAAATAAATAAATATATATAATCCTTCATAGCAATTATACACCTGCGATGCGCATGCGCGATTTTCATATATTTACTAAGTCAGTTTCTGATTTACATATTCATATTGTTCTATAAAAACAATAAATTCGCAACAACTTATTTAACATGAAAACGTATCGCCGTTGTTTCGAGTTAACAATTTATCATCCTTTGTTCGCGTTTCCCGCTCCGGCCGCGCGGATTTATCTCTTGAGCAAATTTGAACAAATTCAGACACGTTATTACAAGAAATAGATATTTAATATCGGTTTGAAAAAAATAAGAAAACGGGCCGAAGACGGAGTGAACACGGATGATTGCAAATTTATTGTAGGTTTTGAATCAAAAACCCTTTTTTTAAACTAGCCAACCAATCAAATCTTGGAGATGACGGCATTTATTTTGATCCTCGCCCATAAATCTATCTCAGACAACACCGCAAACGAGGGGAAAATATAAAAAGTAAATGGTTGATAAAAATGGATATCGCGATTTAAGGATAGCTCAGAGATAAAATGCGAGGAATTTTATCGTAGGGGAATTTTCTTAAAATAGTTTCGAGTGCGTAGGACTTCATAGGGATTGGCTTTCCTTTGCAAATTCCGTAGTAAATGCCAAAACGATGTCATAAATAAATATAAACTGTATAAATAATCGCTATAGATATTGCATCGATATAATAATAAAAAATAATTAATAACTAAGCCTTATAATATTATATAATAAAATTGTTGGAATATTTTAAATTCATGGAATAACATTTTCTTACCATAACCAATGTATAATTTCCGCCATTATTTTTAGCTTTAACATTAAAATGCCTAGATTTAGCGAATATGGAAAATATTTAACACTTAATCGGCCGGAAACCGAATTATATGCTTTTCTGGGCGCATTCATCGGGCGAAAGACACAAACGTGTCACAATAAAACTAATATGTGCTCATAGTATTTACCAAAATGAATTTGGGAATCAGAGCAACTAAAACCTATTTCAATTTTTTATGTTTTATTTTATTTTATGGTGTATGACTTTGCGCGAAAATCTGTTTCCATCAGGGTCTTAGCAGTGTATGTTCTAATTTTGAGGGCCTTTTTAGTTTTATTAATCGATTTAAATCTAAAAATGGGGGAAAACGATAAATTTCGAAATTAATCTTTAAAAAAATCAGATCATTAATCTTCATTATACTACGTGAAAAGAGTTTTATCGATAGTTCGGTGACGGAGTATTTAACATTATTCTTATAAGTTTGATAAACGTGGTAAAATATTACAGAAGGATTCGTGAATCGGACCATGGGGAGGCTTTACTCTCGCCGGTGAAAAAAATGCAAACAAAGTTTATAGTAACCACATTGACACATTTATTGAAGAACAACATTTATAGACAGCTTTTAGGTCAAAAAACACGTTATGAAAGATATGTGCATGACGCGTGTAACCCCACTGCAGTCTCCTTTGTGATATCTGGCAGTGACAGCACTCATGGTGACCTAATGCCAAGAGTATCTGCATAGGAGTACTCCTCCAATGATACCGACAAGGGGCCGGCTGAAGATCCTTGTGACAGCGAGTCAGTCCGCGGCGCTGTGGCGGAATCTGGAGCCAAAACGTCAACGATTATAGTGGTCAGCTTGCCTTTTAATTGGTTAGTCGATGTCGTTTGTCATGGGTAAGACGAGAGGAAATATCCAGAGTTGTCATGGCGGCATCCGTGTGTAGCGCAACAAGATGGCGATCTTACAACGGAGCGAAACGCGGGACGTCTGGGCAGTGACACTGATGATCCTTTTGTTAGAGGGGATGACGCCACATGTTACCGTTAAAGGCGCTTTATGTCACTCATTATTATGAGACATAGTCAAATTAAAGTCACTAATGATAAAGACCAATGCTAGACTATACTGATTTAAGTTTAATAAAAGAACAGTACCGTGGAGAAAAAAAATAAATGGTTAATTGCCCTCAAATGCAACATAAAAATTAATGGATTTCTTTTTGGTTCCCCTAAAATGCCGTATATTTATATTAATTTTAAAAAATTCTTGATATTTTTAAGAAAACATTTTCAAATAATCTTTATATATCTCGTCATCAATAACACATTTTTGGCACTGGTATCATATGTTTCATTCTTCAAAACAACCCCATGCCGTTACACTCATACGGAATGCAGACATTTGCCGAAGGAAAGCACACACAGCGTTAATGTAGTGTACAACATTATCGGAGTTGAAACGCAAGACGAATGAGTTCCCCGCTCTCTCAGTAGCTTTCTTTAACTTTAAAAGGCATGTTTCTAGCGTTTTGCCGAGCATCGTTAAAAGCTTAAATAGAGCTGTAATACAAATCGAGTGTCAGCATCCTACAGTTTGTCTTTGGCCCGAGTGTATGTAAACACGGGCCAAAGAACAACCTAAAGCCGGTGCTACACCGCGTGATTTACGCCCTTTCACAATTAATCGGATTACCATCGTTTCGCGTGTTTGAATGGGAATTTGGGCGTCAATGTGACACACTGTGAAAATATGGGGATTAATTCAGATGTGACGTCGGATGCTGTGGACCCTCGTAAGGCTTTCGTGCTAATTGTCCAAGTCCGAATTTGTTTTTTTTTAATAGTTTTGGCGTTTAAGCTAGGAGTTGTTTTTTGTAAACCAAATGCCTGTTGCATTAAATAGTACTTTGGGGTTTATTGATAAACCTAGAATTGACTATAATGCAACAAAACCTCGACTCGTCATCTTTTAAAGGATAATAACAATAAATGCAAAAAATGTTCAAATTCAAATTATTTTTATTAAGAATTGGTTTATATTTAAGTTTAGAAATTAAATCCATATTTTTAATGCCATTTTGGTATTTCTAGTATGTACATTATTATATTTAAAATAAAATATAATTATTTATCAACACGATGGTGTATATCTCGCTTTATTATCTCACGCTCATCTTTATCCCTTAGGATGCCGTTTTATCCCTGTAATAAAACGACTGTATAAATAATGAATCTGGGACTTTATTTTTCAATACACAATATTAATTTTATTCAAATTATAAATAAAATTCGCCATTGATTGCTAAACGATGATTAATCGTCGTTTCTTTTGATAATACTAGCCACAAATAATGATATAGGTTTTTTTTAATAATAATTAATAATTTGATATGAGTTTTTATAAATAATTTTGAGGCTAAAGTAGATATAAATTGAATTGATCAATTAAAAAAAAATCTTTTGACACAGCTCTAATTAATCACTCCCCATCATAATTAATTTTCAAATTAATACAACAAAGGATTTCAAGTAAATCCTATTGCATTGATTAAAGAGAAACAACCCTTTAATGTCGAATTTGCCAAATTGTCGTTTTTAATTACAATAATTAATATTCGATATTTAAATTCATATATATCGAATCGTGAAGTGCGAAAATTTGCTAATGCAATTTTAATTGTGGCTATTTGTAGAAAGCGATGCATTAATTATTAATGATTGCGTGCGAAATTATTTTTAGAATTTTCTTTTATGTTTTCGGCGAGCGTTTGAAAATATTGACTCAATTTTGCCCATTGTTAATATGACACTCGACTTCAAAGAGCTGAAATTAAAAATATTCAGGCATCTGTTATTCTTTTGCTCTTATTTTTAATTTTTTTTTTGCTAAAGTCTTCCACTCTTTAATCCCGGGGGCATTGATTCGATTACGCGATTAAAAGTTGAAAATTTCAAAGAGCAGTCTGATTAAAAGGAAAGAGCAGAAAAAAAAGATAATTTTGTGATACAATTAAGATTGTGAACTATTGTGATATATTGAAAATTTAAAATATTGCATCTAAACGAAGTCTATATTTTTTTCGAATATTAATATATTAGTAAGATTAGTCAACCAAAATCTTCGTAATTCTTTGATAGATAATCCTTTCTATATGACGTAATTATTAACGACCTCAATTCGCAATAAAATAAATTTCAATCAGAGAAGTTCAAGGCTTTTTATTTTATATTAAATTATTAATACCTAGATAAAATCTTGTATAAATAGAATTGAAAAAGGCTCGCTTCGAAAGTTATATATAAAAAAGTCATTAATATTTAGTTTCGGCTCTCAGAATGTATTAAATAAATTTAACCTAATTTAAAAATTGATTCTAATCTTTAATTAATCAATATCAATACCATTATTTAAATTTAAATTTGTATATAATTCGTGTTTTTTTAAATATTTTTTGTAGCTTTAATTCAATTTAAGAATGCAATTAATTAGTTTGTGACACAGTTCTCGGCTTTTTATCATAAATGCTTAGCTTTATTAAGAACTTAAGGCTTTTTTTACAGAACATTAGACTAAAACAAATTACTTCAGTCGTAAAAAGGGTTTAAGTTTCTAACAAGAGCTCATTTTTTTAAAATTTGATACAGATTGAAACTTCTCTGTCATACGAGTGTTAAAACTGGACTTACAACTCATAAAATGCGACTAAAAGACTAATATTTTGAAAAAAACGAGTGTTTTGAGTCTTAAAGCCTGGAAACAAATAATTTATTTGAAATAGTGGTTTTCAAGGCACTAATGTTAATATTTAAGATATTAAAAAAATGTGTATACAGGGAATCCTCGATCCATTGTTTTCAGGACTTATTAAATGCGAGATTACAGTAAACCCACCTATAACGTACACTCCTATAACGGTCCCTTCTATAACGTTTGCGGCGGTTTTTTCCTATAACGTCGATCGCTCCTATAACGTCGTTGGCTATTGTGACATTATTATATCCTTTTGCGCCAATGAGCATCGGGACGTAAGAACGCGCGTTCAGCCCTCATATAATGAAGAAACCAGGACCACGTTATAGAGACCAAAGTACTTTTTGACATTAAAAATTTACGTTCTAGGAAGGACTGTCGAACTTGTTATAGAAAACCTCGGTATTTCAGGGATCGTTATATGAGGGTTTACTATATATACTAATATGTTGTTTCTGGGAATCGTGTTATTACAAATAAATCGTGTAAAAATGTAATATTAGTTCTTTTTAGTGGACCATGTAATTTCTAAACCGTGCAAAAAAAATAGTGTATATTTAACAAAAAATGACTCAATATCCCAGAAAAGGGCCTCCCCGTGTCTACACGAGCGGATCCCGGCTTTATTTCAATCACAGCATCGGGAGCACGTAGAGCTGATCCATTATTCTCAGTAACAAATCTGTTTGCCCGATACTCTTCAATCCAATTTAATCCGGAACACGCATCCGACCCGTCCAATGAGAAATCGACCGTAATCGCACATCATTTCTCCGACTCCGACTAGGTGCACATACCTCTCCCCGTCATTTTTCGGCTCGGGTAAATTACCGGTAAAGTGTAAACGCGCGGTTTTAACCTCTGCTGATCGATATGCGATGAGAGCGGGCCTGTAGGTGTGTCTGTGCCCAGCCTCCCGGCTCCCGCTTCGGCCTCCATGAATAATTCAATCGGACCACTATAATAGAAAATGTAGGGCCGAGGCTCCGACGGCGATTGTCGCCCCGGCTAAACAAACTTCGTGTACAAGAAACAAAGTTCATTATAAAAGGTTTTTGCTCCGTTAACGAACCCCGGGGGCTGGGAGTGGACAAGTCGCCCGAAAACAAATTGCCACTCGATACCGTACAAGCCGATTCGCTAATTAAATGCCACAAATTGCAACGCGGCAAAGTCGCATAGTGTAGCCGAGATGCTGTGTACACACGATAAATTCTCTCTAAAAAATATCACCATGAGAATGTGATGCTGCAATCGGTGGGACGTGCAATCTGAACGGCAGGGTCGCAACGTGCCTTCTTTGCTTCCCCACCTCCTCTCTATCTCGTCGTTATATGCAGCTCACGGGGATACGTCGACGTTCTATGAAGCAGTTCTCATAGAATATTTTTGGTAAGAATGCAGTGGTTTCTCATTTTAAGAGATTTTATTTATATTTTTTTTTATCTATTTAGTGTAGTTCACTCAGCAAATCTGTCTTTATTTCCTCAATTTTGACAAAACGTCGTTTTAAGTATTTAGTACACCAGAAAGAGAAAGTCTGAGAAGACATGAACCTTTAAGCAACCCATATAGTCGAGGATACGTCAGGAATAATTATACAAAAACAATTGGACTTACACAACCCGAGAAATTAAGTCAAATGCTATGAATAATCCTGTAGAAAATAATATGTAATTATAAGGTATGGATATGAACAGTGACGGTTCGTGAGTAAAATTTTTGGGGGGCGCTGCGGAATATTAAAAATCGAGTTGCAGCGCGACACGGCGTTTAACGACGAGACCCACCCCCCGCACTCTGCTACCGGCCCGCATCCATCCAATACACGACGCTGGTAGCGCTGAAGACTAGTCAGCGCTCTTGCATTGCATCACGCGGAGTAACCCTGCCCGCTTAGGCACTGGCCAGATTAATAAATATAAATTATATTAATATTTTCGTATACATAATAAATTACCAGCCAACGCATATACAGTACACCCCCCTATAACGTCAAGATAGGTTCCACTTTATATGGGGAGGACTTTATAGGGGGTTAAGGTTTTTCTTTTTTGATTTGAAGGAAATCAGTAAATCAAACAGTTTCACGTGTAAACGCAAATAACTTGACTCGCGCGATGAGCGATATCCATTCGTATTTTGGCTGACGTAATCTTCCCGCAACTTGCAGGCAGGGAAGATCAACGCGACATTTTTTTATTTAATTTCATAAAATTATAAAATATTTTTCTGAAAATTTTGATTAGCGCTTTAAAAAAATTACGTTATAGGGGGGATCGACTTTATAAGAAAAAACTGTCGCAAACGTGATAGGAGTGTACGTTACTGTAATAATAATATATAATATAAAAATATATTTTTCCTCACGTTGCTTGGGGGTGCTGCAGCTTTAAAATCCTGCTTATTAACATGAAAAATAAAATACCAATCAATTTTACTAATAAAAAATAATCTTATCAATTTTACTAATAAATCTTAAACAAACAATAAAAATAACGATAACTCAAAAACTGTAGGACACAACATGGAAGAAACTGGAAAACTTCAAATCAATTGATTTGATCATTTTTATGACTTCACTATTTCTCTCAAAAAACTTATAAATAATTATTTGACATTAAATCATGTTTAACCACAAATAACTACTACTATTTACATTTTAAATTTACAATCCCAATTAAATGGAATCCTGTCCCCGATAACCTAAGTAAATTATGTTTAGTTATTTTATTTGATTACCGTTTTTTTTTATATAGATTTAGTCCAAATAACCGGCTATCCCAATTAAGCGGAATCTACTGTATAATTTCTCGTTCTTATTTTCTAAACCAGTATTTACATATAAAATATTTCATTAGAATGTTTAATGATAACAATTTTAATAAATATATAAAGTATA
>JAGXCT010037024.1:17302-70258 GCA_022495035.1 Philopotamus ludificatus
AATAATCAGAACGTTACAAATAAACCTAGTGCTGAATGTTTTAATTTACACGATGTCCCAAAGTGTACAAATTATTTTTTATTTTATCCTGAATTGTCATTTATTAATTACTGTATAAATCGTTCTCTTATATTTACTGGAACATAATTCTAGCCCTTTTCATAGATTTTTTAAATTACCTCTTTGCAATGGCATCAAAATCAAATAAAAATAAAAAAGATGACTTTAAAACTTTCTTCCGTCAGACTCACTCTCCTCTCCGACGTGTTTCAATTTCCTAATTACAAACTTAATTGAAAAATAAACATAAATTTCGACTAGACTAGTGGCAAAAGAATCTGCCATGATAAAAGATAAAAGATGTTCTGAAAACCTCATATATCAGAACAGACAGATTTCAGGATAGCTCGTACATTGCAATTTAGTTATTTTTCTTCATAATTTTTTTTATGAAGTGTTGGGAATTAATATCAAATTTCTTCACATTAGAACCAGGGGTTCTCAATGAATCTTGTAGAATTAAAATATTTTAATTAAATATTTTAGCGTGCAATTTTCATATGTTGCCAACGTCGTCTTATACGGCTTTATTAATTAAATAAGAAGTGTTTCGCGTAAAAACTTTTTCTCGTTATCACTTTTTTCTTATTCCCTGGTTCCGTCTGCACTTTTTTCCCTGCAATGGTCGCACATTTTTTGCCACGAGAATGTTGCAAAATTAAATTTCCACAAACCCAATTAAACTGTAAAAAGCACCGTCGTTATTAAAATACGTCTCAATGAGAAAATTATCTTCTTCGTACGGCATAATAACCCCTTATCGTCGATACACAACGAAAAGTTTTTAATTGCTTTTAAATATGTTTTTGCGCATTTTTAAAAGGCGATCCCTATCTACATAATTACTTGTTGGCTTAACCCTTTTGGCTAAGCCATATTTACGCAATAAATCGTTTCGAGAGCACGTTGTTGTTTGCACACATTGGCAAAATCCCGTGTTAATTTTGCGAATTAGGTAATCTTGCCGTAAATGTAATTATCCTCGCTATATAATACGACGAGGGCGGACAGGGGGGGGGAGTGATAGAATGTAGCCATGGCAACCGTTAAGAGCTTTATTGCTTGATGAGTTCATCGCTAGAGCCGCGAAAGCCTTTAGACCAATTTGCATATAAATCGCTTATATGCTCGAGTGTCCTTTTATTATTTATACGGCGATCGTTTTTACTGCAAAGAAATGCAGATGAGTCTGCCGCATTAGATGAAATCATACGAAAAAATTAGTAAATATCATGTCGTGGAATTATTATGCAAAGTCTGCACAGTAGCCGTTATGAAAATATTTTTATAATGTTTTATTTTTATTTGTTTCAGCTGATTCACCATGCCCGCTTGGAATGTTCAAATGCCCGGAGGGCAAGTGCATACCTGCGCTTTGGGTATGCAATTATCAAAAAGATTGCGACCGAGGGGAAGACGAATTCCAGTCTTGTCGTAAGTATTATGAAATTTTATTAAATCTTTGAAAATCCATCCCTTACGCCGATTTCATTCTGTTTGATGGAAAAATTGCACGAAATATTTTGCAGACGGATAATAATGTTCCCCATTTTACGACTCGACGGGAACGGCGATATCGTATTGCGACGGTTGAGCGGATTTATTTTTCAAAAATTAAGACTGTTTTTGAATTTCGCGCTCGATCCATTCCGAGCGCAATATAAATCAGTGGATTATTTTTTTTTTTATGAAATTTTCACTGGGAAATGTCGACGCGAGCAATTTTGCCGGGAGCCGAGCGTCTCGAATTGGATTGTACGCATTTCCTGATTGAATTAAGGCAACTTTTGCCCGTGCCTCTTGTCATTTCCTTGTGTTTCGAGTTTTGCAAACATTAATCTGATATGTTTTACATTTACATAATATGAATGGGGGTTTCTGTGCCACTGTGCAAAATTTATTTTTAACTTACTCCGCCTAGTTATTTGCAAAATTACCATAACAATGATTATAGAGAGGCATATAATTAAGATCTGGGTTAACGTATTTATATTAAACGGTATTATATCTCATTTTCTTGAAAAAAAATTAATAAAAAAATGTGAAAAAACACTCAATACGATATATCGTTGTTTCAAATTCATACGACGATTTATCGTCGTTGGTGCGTTTAATCGTTGATGTTTTTGATTATTTAAACGTTGATAAATAATCTGCATAGTTTTTACTACACAGTTGATCTGAATTTGAATCAAGATTTAACTGCATTTCTCTAATCTATCGAGTCATGAAGAGATGCGACAATAACAATTTTCAGACTCGTTCTGAAAATTGAAATTGTTCCCTCTGACTGTTGATTGCTTGCCTTTGTGGCATCGCTTTTAATTCCTCTTGAATCCCATTCTATCGAGAGAGTGGCAACGCCGTGTCTAGCCCGTATCGGGTATGTACTGATTACAGGAATAACCCCGACATTCCCTCATTTGTTCCCACAGCGAAGCCAGTTTTATTATTAAACTTTGTGTTTTTCTCATCACCGTGTGCGGGAAAGTGGAAACATTGAACACAAAGAGGAACCAGCAGCTTACCACAGTTAACTTTCCTGTACAAACTGAAAATGACTGTTTTTCCGAACAGCCCGTCAGACATTTTCCTGATTCTAATATTATCTCTCTGTGTACCCTTTTCACGTAACGAATTGAACGCGTTATTATGTCGAACGTGTAATGGTGAAAATAAATTCGTTAGTGGCCGTCGGATCAGGGTTTTGCTCTTGTGACCCCGGCCTTATGAAAATTTTTATGCTCGGAAGAGCCGCAGATTCATTTCCCATAGGTGACATAAATTTGTCGGCAATATTGTATTTACGGAAATTCGGAAAATCATTGCTAATTTCAAATTATTTCCTGCTGGAAATTTCCCAATTTATTCGCGGCATATGAATGACATAACTGTCGCATATTTAAATTTGAAAATTGAATCTAAACTGGCAACGTATTCGCAAATAGATTCACAATTAGCATATACGTGAAAAATGTGACGAATCAAATATTTATTTTAATATATCAAGCATAAGTTTTTTTTCCAAATGTATACAGAAATACAATTGTATATACTTTTTTGTGTTTATTATGTATTTATCTATGATCGATGGGGTCTATTGGGGATCCCAAGTTTTTTTAATATAAATCCTTCATGTCAGAAACTTTTTGTATTTATCTAAAAAAGTCTAAAATAAAATATTATAATTAATCATTGTTCTTCGTAGTCTACGATTACGAATAAAAATAAAAATAAAATATTTGCTGCTGTTGCCACGCGCACGATGTTTTTTCTTGCTCGCATCCGGTACGACGCGTCGGGTGCGAGCTCGGCGAGACCTTGCTGAGTACGTTGTCATTTACGGGTCATATTGATCCAAGACATCGACTAAATTATGAAGCATATCATGAATTACTATTTTAATGCTTTGAATAATCCATTTTTAATCGTCAATATCTTGACTTGAAATGTTTGGCGTCCCTGAAAGACCCCCTTCGAACGACGCAGTTGTTTTCGAGCCGTTAAAAAATAATAATTTTAAACACAGTTGACAAGTAGTTCATTATGCAAAATATTTTAAATCTATGACTTTTATTATTTGATGCCCGAGGTAGATGTTTAAATTAGAATCTAAAGCTTTTTTACGATTATCATTACTCTTTTTTATTGACTTCAACATGAAAAAAATGGTTTTAGGCCCAGGGCTTGTCGGATCGGAATCAAATCAAGCGTTATGTTAGCATTATTAGCTCGTTAGCTGCGAGTGTTGGCCGTGTTAACGTCAATTAATCACGAAGATGACCGCTCGGGGTGTTGGATAGCCTATCAAAATTTTTTAGCTGATTGATGATTTTATTCCATTTTTTGTTCAGCATTCGTCGCGGCGATAAATACGCATTCTTTCAATATGTATGCATAGCAGAATTGTGTCACAAAATTGTATATATTTATATATCTCTAATTAAAAATATGTTTATTTTCTGTCTGCGAAAATTGCGAGTTTTCCTCATTGTGCCAGATTACCAATCTCAGTTGATTGCTCTCTGTGTTTGATTTTCCGTCGGACGTGTGTGCCGTATTTGCGCTCATTAACATCGATGGCTTGTTCAGCGCATTGTTTCAGATACGATTTGTATCATGTTCGCCATTGTTTCCGTTCTAAACGTTCTAATTGATGACTCAACAGTCATCTCGAACACTCTCGCTCTGTGCGCCAGGCCGCAAACGGGCCCTCGTGACGTCACACTCGCAAATTCAACGCCGCGTATCAAATTCGTACTCTGCTCGGACCGAACATCATTCAACCTTGGTGTGATCTCGAAATCTCTTATTCGGACAATTGCACGAATGATATGTATCATCCCGTGACAATCTGCGTCATCGGCATATGAATATGTATACAATGAAAATATGCATTTGACACAATGCGCTGAAAGACAACTGAATATTCATGAAAAAGTTATTAAAGAAACAAATATGAGAATTTTTGTATGCTTTTGATGTAGGTACTGCTGAAGAATGTAAATTGCAATGACACATTACAATACGATTCGGTACAAATGCGATTATCTCACCAGTGAGACATTGGCGTTTAAGTGGTTAAGAATTGAGATTTTTTGAGACACATTTACATTTTTATGTACAAATAAATATGTAGACATCTGAAAGACGTTCAACCAATGAAAACGAAGGCATGTGCTATAGAGAGATTGATTGATTTATCTGAAATTCCGGGATAGTTTTCCATTCCACCGGGATTCCGGACAGCAACTTCAATTCCGGGACAATCCCGACCATGGATCGGGGACGGTTGACAACCCTATTTAGAAATGGGACTCTTGAGAAGATGAAGATCATTCATCGTTAGTTTATGAGATATTTTAAGGCATCCACAATCAGATCAGTGATTGTGAATATTTTGAGTAGTGGATCATATTTTGTTCATTATTTTTAATCCTAGTTCATGGATCATGGCGTCAATTGGAAAGGGAGAGAGGTGATGTGGTAAAGAGAGTACCAATAATTTGGAAACACCGAAAGTTTGTTAACAGTAAAACTTAACGTTTGATCCTGTTTTTGTTCTCACTCACAAGAGGTTTATGTTTCTATTTGCGTTTCTAAAAGCGTCACTCACCCATATTCGATAAAGATTCTAAAATAATATCTCACACTTACATCCCCTCCAGTGTCATTAAAAATACTCAGAATTCTTACATTTTCGCCGGAGGATTAACCTATCCGAGTACTATCTTAGCTCAGTCGCGGTTAACTTACATTATCGTAATTACCATTAATCGTTGTTACCATAAGCCATGACAGTGTTTAACTAATTTAAATTAAATCATTTATTCAACTATATATGAAAATTCTTCATATTTTTTTTTATTAAAAAAAGGTTTATTTCTTCTAATAAATTGACAAACCGATTAAGAAGTTTAAACAAAAAAAAACCACAAGCTTGGGTGATTCAAACGGCCTTCGTGGGTTAGTGTCTGACCCAGGGGTCATAGGTTCGCCATCATTGAACTAGAACTGTTTTTGAACCTTGCTCCAGATTATCATTTCTTCTAGATAAATGCTCAATGTAGCAAATAATCCTTTTAACCCATTAAGATGTTTTTTTTTAAACATTCCAGACTTATTTATTGTTTATTAAAATATTGAAAGAATCTAAATTATTTTTTCTAGTATTTATTAGATGTATATATAAAACTTATACTGTTTTTAAAGAATATAACTATATATGTAAATAAAAAAAAGTCGGTTATATTTGTTACACTATAAAAAATAATAAAGTTGAATTCGAAAATGATCGCCACCTCATTTCCCCAAGTAATGAAAAAATTGAAATCTAACCCATGGTCCTCAAGGGTGTTATATTCAGTAAATCCTCGAATTACGCGATTAATTGTTTCCGAAGGTTTTCGCATAAGTCGAGGCCTTTTTTGCAAAAAATATTTATTTATTATTTTGACTACGATAGATAAATGGCTTAACAGAAAGATTCATCCATATACAGATTTGATAAAGATTCGTTATTAAAAATTCTAAGGACTCCAAAGATGCAAGGAGAATCAGTGTCCAACACTAATATTCCCCTTGTGGGTCAAACCACGGGTTAATTTTTTTATTATTATTTCAGTTGAATTGAAAATTATATTAATTGTTTTATAAATATCTGTTCAAGGAAATGTACAGTTTTTATACGTCAAATACACCTTTTTGCAAATCAAATGCACCCTTTTGCAAATCAAATACACCCCAGGGTTGTGGAGTAGGTTAAAAATAAGTGGCCACTGAGTCGTCTCTGCGTCCGTCTCAACATGGCTTCGATTGTCACCCTCTAGGTTTATTAACTAGAGCTGTCTCACAACACTCAACTCCAAGGCGTAATTAAATATATATTGGCATATGAATGAGACAGTCGATTGATTTTTTACGACTCCGACTCCGACTCAAACTCGGCACCATTCTCTGGCTCTATTCTGACTTGTTTTTTTTAATATTAACGTTAGCACTTCTAGGTAATATGCAAAATATATCATATAAAGGCTATTTTGTCGATTAATAACGTTGTTATTAGCCGAGTAAACAGAAACCGCAATTATATTCCCGTCGACCTAAGAATTTCAGCACGTTTTTTCAGGCAAACGGAGGTTAATACATCCTTCCCCCATGTAACTAGGATCGCTATATCCGACATTTCGTATTACACACTCGAACAAACACAATTTAAATAACACATCAGCCGCCGGAGACTCGAATTCGCGCGCAAAACGAATCATATTGACCCAAAAACGCGTGTTTGTTTATAAATAACGAGCCGATAGAGACGATAATCGAAGGATAAGGCAATTGTATTTAATTACGTTACTTGGCTTAGGTCGGAGCGGTCGGTCCCTAAACTTTCATTAACAGATGGTCCTGGAGCACAGACCCCGCCAAAGATGAGGGTGACTCCCCGGGGACACGAGCAATCAAGCGGACTCAGCTACCTGTCCCTCCCACCCCCCCTGTCTCTGGACGACTCTTGATTTTAATGTTTATTCAGCAGGTGTCCGATATGGCAAATTTTGATTTATTGATCAAAATTTTGGCGACGTGGACCTCTCTCGTTTTAATTTCGACATAAACGTCAGTTTGTTCCCCGAAAGTTTTGCACTCGGCTTAGATAGTGGTTCCACATGTCCATTAGTGGTTGTTGTGGTCATGAAACCATTCGAAATGATTAATGTATACATACACGTGTATGTTAAATTAGATCCCATTCAACGCACACATGTCTATTGAATCGATCTTTGAACCGAAAATAATATTTGTAAAAATAAACCATGATATAAATAATGCTACGGGTCCATATCGCGATAAGCTAAGTCATCTCTAGCGTACCGTAATGCCATTCATATGTATACATAGTAGGAGGCCGTGTAACGCAGCCCATACACGTTTGATATATGTACTATAAATGTTAATATTGGGTATACAGTGGGCTCCGGTCGATTGTGTGACTATTTTCGGCCTGTTTTTTCGATAAATATTTTTTATTCAGTTACTATTTACAGAGGAAATATTATTTTTGTATGAAATTCGATTTCGAATGTCCGCGTTTTTTAAATATCCGTCTATAACCCTCCCTCCCCATCATTAGTACGGTTTATCAAGATTCTACTGTAGTAAGATTATTTAAAGATGATTTATTTTACCTCTTAAGCTTTTATTACCTGTAGGTTTTAACATTTTTACAACAAAATTACAGCGAAACTCGTTTTCACTTGCCCGGAATTCACGTTTTCCCGCTATTTGCGTTCTATTGTTACAATCCCGTTTCTAACCCATATTTTAAATATGTTTCTTTTATCAGTCCCTTAAAAACGAAAATGAATAAAATACGATTGCAGAAAAATCATAAGAGTTATTTCAGAGATATTAACTTTCTCATTTATATTTAAAAACTATTAAAAAAAAACGATTATTATATACAATCAACCCTCCTATAGCGCCCCCTGCTATAGAGCGATTTTTTATTGGGTGGGCCCAAAGCTGGGAAAATTACATATTCCTTAAATATGTCATACATTGTCACGCTTAATAAAATTCTATGTCCTTTGGTTGACAATAAAGAAAATATTTGATTTCGTACAATGTACAAAATAATCTTTAAATTTGTATAGATGACTAGTGTTTTATAAGGCAGGTTTCATCTCTGCGCTATATTAGGGTAAACGGATTAATACATTAAATATATTATACTTAAAAAAGGAGTAATCTTTAAATTGTCTAAAGTCAATTGGTCAATTTTAAATAAAATTTATCTAATCACTTCGATGGAAATTGATTAAAAAAAAGGGTTTCATCTTTAAGTATTTAAATTTTAACTTAGTAGGACCAGACTTGTGATTAATTATGGATAAAAAATGTAAGAATGGTTGTTTTGAATCATGCTTCATTATAATATTATGAATTGATAAAATTAATCATTTAAGTTAATTTGAAGAATCTTTTTCGAGACTACAAATAAAAATATATTTTTATTTGTAGTCTCGATATATCGAATGAAAACTTTCGATGGACGCTTTTATTCTCTGAGACATCCTTTATTCAGCGAAAGTATTGCGCTTTGTTATGGTTTCTAGTTTTGTTCATGTTCTAATAGAGTGAACAGAAGTTCTGCACCACTAAAATCTGACTTTAAAAGAAAAATCGTGGAAAATTCCGCAGCTTTTTTCCCGATTGCCAATGGTGACCGTGTACATGTATGGTTTTTCGATACAGAGCCACTTCGAGCGGGCATATTCGGTCGGAATTCCGCACCCCCAGACCCACCCCCCTACATCGAAGCTCGCTCTGTGAGGTGGGGATATTTTTATTTGATGTTGGAATCCATCCAATAAAAGCTTTCGTCGCGCCTCGGTAAACACACGGCCGACATTTGTTAAGTATATAAGCCTCGGTCCGGACGCTCACGGGGCCATGCCGACTGCACTCGGGAGACGACTTCGCCCCTAGGAAGACGAAATTGACATTTCTACCATCGTTGCTAAAAAGAAAACTCAGGGAAAATATGTGATTGAGCGTATGCAAATTACGGTCGGGATGGGAAATGATTGATGGCGGTCCAATATGACTTTGGGTATTGCATGACTGGGGGTCGATTGGTGGGGTAGAGGAAGGATACGGCTAGGAAACGGGATGATATTGACGGATAGTTGTGTTCCGATAGCTGTATATCCCTATATGACGTTAAATTAAATTTCAATCCTTCGATCAAAGAAGCTAGCAAACAAGAATCAATTCGATTTGTGAATCGTGTGTCTAATAATTTTTACGATGGTTTTTTGCAAAATTCTAGGTATTTTCTACCGGAAAATTCATAAATATTTTTAAACAATTCTGAAATTGAAATCTTGATAATTGAACTCAATAAATACTAATAAATTATAAGAATAATTGATTAATTTACCCTTTATCATAATTAAATCTAAATTTAATTTGTCAGAATGTGTGGATCAGGGAGAACATTTAAAAGTTCTTAAGTTTTTAGTTTGTTTTATTTATGTTTAACTTATAACTCTTAACTTAGGTATAACATATAATAAATATCAATTGAGAAAAATAAAAGAAAAAAGTCTTGATTATCCTTTGACGTATTTTAGTAATTGAAAAATCATTATTACATTTAGTGCTTCTCTGAACAAAGCCCATTGTAGGTGGTCCTTTGTCTGCACCTCTTCATCTTGCTTAGTCATCTTAACATGAAAGATGAGAAGTAGAAATTAATATATTTCTATCCACTCTATCCACCCAACTGATCTGTACATCTTGAAGTATTCTAAATGCTTGATTGCCCTTTTTGTGAGCATCCATACTTCTACACCGTACAGAAGAACATAGATCTAACAAATCTCACCCTTGATATTTATCAGATTCTACAGGATATGACTTAAGCTATCCAAGCACAGAAATTTCTTCTGACCCTAGTTTTTGATTAAATTTTAATTAAGTTTTTATTCAAATGGAACTGAAAAACTGTTAAACCATTTTAAATACTCTAACAACCATCTGTATTTTAAATTTAAATAGTAATTAAATATGGAAACCGTTTGAGGGAATTCTAGGAATTCCATATTATACTAGCTAGGGGATGATAAGTGAGTCTTACAACATACCATTGGCACGTTTAAAAACGGACCCTCGAGATTATTTAAAAAATAATAATTTGACTGCTCCTGTAAAAAAGAACGATGAATGAACGAGAACGATATATCAAGGTTACACTGTATTTGTTCAATCGAATCTTAACTATTAATGTTATTTCTCCTTATAATTCCAAATCTATATTTTTATTAGCAAAATATTGATATTTTAAATAAAAAGTCATTATTTGGATTAAATAACAAACATTTTAATTGCATCAGTGCCGTAAGGCCACTGGTGGCCATGTGTATGAATGGCGCGAATACTGTAAGGGCACGGATGGCCACGGAAATATAATTTAAATAGTATTTACTTATTATATTAGTGAAAGCGAATTTTGTTTTTACGTTGACGAATTTAAACTTTAAAAACCACGTGGGACTGAAATGGTTAACGCCCCGTTCCCAATTTTTAATTTATAATATAAATATTTTTTAAAATTCGAGATGACGTCGTAATTAAAATATTTTACGAAATATATTGTCGCTATATGGGGTGTATATTAATTGCATCGACCAATTGTGCGCGATCTCGCGGGCGTTAAATCATAAATGCGACCATACACGCTCATTAATCCACACATTGCCGTATTTAATCTATTATTAAAATATCACTCGAACGAGTTATATTAGAGCCTTGATATATGATATTTATTTTGCATTAAATTGTACCAATTTGTCTGTCGCGCGTGTGTATGTCTACATACAATTACATTTAATGTTACATAATAAATAATAATATATATTGCCGAGAGAAAATGTGATAACATATGAAATGTGCCCCGGGAGATTGTAAAGATCGCACAGTTACTAATATAAGTACATATATATGTAACAATGTATATTTTTTTTGCGAAAGTCTATAATTAAGAATGATTTCTAATATTTGTTTTGATGTTTTCAGCGCCTCCTGAATGTGAACCCGGCCAAATAACGTGCGGACAGTATGTTTGGAATAAAACGTACTGCATTCCTCCTCATCATCGATGCGATATGACCGTCGATTGCGTGGACGGCACCGATGAAGCCGATTGCAGTGAGTAACATTGTATTAGATTAAATATAATATCTTGATAATAAGTGAAGGCGATGGCTTTTCAAACAATGTTGATGGTTTCTAATTGTTTTATTCCCGTCCCGGCGTCTCTCACTACTCTTGCCATTCCCAGTAGTAATGTAGGAGATATATCTGCACTCAAGTGAGCTAGGGGGGCATTAATGATAATATCAGCTGTTCACGTCTACCCTTCTGGAGCTACTTGGAAGCAACATAGGATTCTCCCGGTAATATCTTTCGTCTCCAATGAATGTTAAATATATGGAGCTCGTGGAGATGGAGCCATTTGGAGCACCCTGCCTCAAGCAGACGGTCTCGAATTGTCTATATCTTAAATATATATAGAGAGAGAGAGAAATGCGATTCGACGTTTTGATATTCCACGAAAGAGGGTCTACAGAATATATTATTTTAATCATTTTCATTTTCGAATATGTCAAACACCGTCTTTTGCGCATGCGCATTTATCAAAATGCTTCAAAAAAGATGAACAAACATAATGGATTGAAAACTTTTATTATAATAGTAAAAAAAAACGATATTTCTTTTCGCTTTATATATAGTACAGGTAGCCCTCGGTTTACACCGCACTTCCGTTACTACAAAAGCCAGCGCAGATCTGATCGGCGTAAAATGAACCCAAATTTACAGTGAACTCACAAAGTTTATACGTTAAACTTTCCATAGTTTAAAGAATACGCTTTAGTTTGGCCGTTTTCATAACTCTTGCAGTTTCTTCTTCGTGTTCTTCCTTCTGACTGTCATGATCTACTTCTTTGTATAATTCTTTGAAGTCTTCATACGAGAGTGGCTGATCATGGGCCTTTAAAGGTTCTGTAACATCTTCCAATCTCACATCACGCGTAAGTCTGGTGATGTTTTCAATTAAATTCTTCTAGGTCTGCTTCATTGAATGTATTACGAAGATAATAAGCTTTGAGGGTTGCAATAACCCTTTGATCCTTTGGTTGCAAAGGAGATGTTGTATTGGAAAGCATGTAAACAACCTTGACATCCAAAGGTGTTCTTATTTCATTAAGGCTTTTGACATATCAATGTTCCTGAAACATTGGCTTCCTGCAAAGCAGATAATCTATCTTTCGCAACTTTAAAACCTGGACCAGAACGTTCTTCGCTTCGATAATAGGTGGTGCTGTTAACTTTTTCCAATAAAGCCCAGTCTTATCAACGTTGAAGAATAGAATCTGGAGAATAGTTACCTTTTTCTACATAACCCTGAAATTCCTACACTTGCTGCTTCACCTCATAATTTTATACTACGACAATTACTTCGGGATTTAAATCTCATAAACCAACCCTTACTTCTCAAAAAAGTTTCTTCGCCTCCATCTGCCTCTTCAAGATTATCAAAAATTGTTTTTGCTTTTCAATTTATAACAGCTTGAGTCAAGAGAATGTTCTTTTGGTTTGCATCATTCAACAAATTTCGTCAACACTAAAAAGAAAATCAAATAAAAAATATTTTTAATAATAAATCTTATTCAAAAAAATAAGTTTTTGAATTTAAAATGTCTCTATTGGCGTTTATGGCACTCTAAGTAATAAATTTGCGAAATATGTTTTAATTAATTAAATGAAATTGAATACTGACTGATCGAATATTTGTTTCAGCATTTCGTTTCAGAAGCAAATATTCTATTTTTGAACGCCATGTTTTCCGATAACAATATCATTTTCTCACCACCCTTCAATTACTTAGCCGTAGCAACAAAAATATATATATATATATATATTTTCTATTTTGACATAATTGATTGATTCGGCCTTTTTCCGTTTCTATTTCCGTGCAAATGTTATTGCTTGGCTTTTTTTGAAATATTAAAATTTAATTTTGGCCGTTTTCATATTGAAAATTAGCAAAAAATTATTCCCCTACGTATGATGGGGAGAGGAAGGCCTCTGAAATTACCGGGATAAAACCGTCATAAATTATTTCGATTAGCCGACCGGTAATGGCGCTTAATTTCTCAGCTGAAAACGCTAATTGTGTTATAATTTATAAATAATGAATGGTGGAGGTTTTTGAATTTTTTTTTAAAAATAAAAATAATTAATTTTATTGCGGGCCACCCCTGCTCGAGTGCATTATTTAATTTGCTTCCGAGTAAATACCCGGCTACACGTTTGCACAGACGGCATTAATCATATTAAATATTTTTATTATGATAAATAATGTTTCGCATCATAAATCTTATACGTATCTCATAAGTTTCGAGGACCTAATTTGTCAAAAAATAAACCAACAAATATGTCTCCATCGACAAAACAATGGATTGAGATAAATGGATTGGATTATTCTGCCCGATTCGTCTGAAAACCATTATCAGATTATTGTCTCTGTATACATATATATTTATTTTTGAATATTTTTCCCGTTATTTTAAGTATTTTCCACTTGAATTGAATTTCGCATCGTAATCATATTGGCATTTAAAAAGCGTCTGGATTATTTGAAAGCTTCATCTCAAATCGCTTGATTTGCAATTCAGTGCTTCTTTTTAATGGTTTTAAAATATTTTAATGATCCGTAACGTCAGACTGACAAAAGGTTTTCGGCGGATATTTGTTCAAAGTCGCAAAGACCGCAAGTCCCATCAATTAATTAAATCAAACGTCAAAATTTCAGAAGGCTGTATATACAGTGAAAGGGGGGCTAGATTACTTTGACAAAGTGAAATTTTATTAGATCAATTAAAATCTTTCGACCAAGATTAATGGATTTTATTTATATTCGGATGCCGTTGCGCACTCGCATCCATCATCTCGTCGACGCGATGATGGAAGTGGCCGAAGACCCTGGACCACCACCACCACCACGGCGCTCCGTTGCACGTACGAAAGTTATTTTGCGAAACAAATTACCGTTATTAAAGTATCACACACGGGATGAATTTCGTATTATGGTGGCCACGTAACGGCGTAATAAATATAATGGCGGGACTCGTAAGGAAAACTTCATGAAAATCTTTTTTTTCCATTTCCCCGGGATGTTAACCTCCCCGTAGCGCGCGAAGAATTCACTTTTTGCCTGCGAAATTGCAAAAGGCATTTTGACACAGAACGGGAATTCCTTATCTGGATCTCTTCAGCGCAATTTTTTTCTATTTCAGATGATGGAATATCACATATTTTTTTGGCCGTGAAACGAAAGCGCAATATAATAGGAAAGTATGCCGAACGTGTGTGTCATGTATAAAAAACACTAGCGACAGAGATACTCAACCATTGCGATTTTACTTATTTATTATTATTTCAAATTGCGCCATTTTCTATTACTAATAAGATAATAGAATTGATTTTCATTTAAACTATTATTAAAAAACAATTTTCCCTGGATATAATATAATGGGATTGTGATAATTCGGACAACAGCTAAACCAGATTATCTTGTAATCCAACATGTTGTCATCATATTTGACACAGGATGCAAAGTAAGGATTTTATCCGAATTTATTGGATTATTATGTATCCTATCTGAAAGACGAAATCAAAATCAGTTTACTATCTCATAATATTTTTTTTATCTCATAAGATTAAACGTTTATCCTATTTATTATATGTTAATTGTTTATTTGACTATGATAAATAAATGCGATAACATAATATCTAAAGCGCCATTCATCTCTATAAGAATTCGATAAAGATTCTTGGGGAAGATGCATGGGGAATGAGGCTCTCACACTTACATCCTCTCTCCCTGTCATAAAGAACTCCCAGAATGTATACACCTTCGTCGGAGAATTAACCTATCCGGGTACTATTTTAGCTCAGTCGCGTTTTACTTACATTATCAAAATGATATATGTTACCTACAAGCCATTACACTGGTTAATATTAATATTATTTTTTAATTATTTATTCAAAGAAAAATACACCTGTCCCTCGATTAACGCGGTAGATACGTTCCACGAAAAACCGCGTTAACGAAAACCGCGTTAAAAAAGACATAGAGTTCATACAAAATGAGTTACGTTCAGGAAGTAAAAAAACCGTAAAAAAAATGTATGGAGCTCAAATAAGATGTGGGGATACGTTCCAAAAAAAAACGCGTAAAAATAATCTATAATCTACAACAAAAAAATATATGATTGAAATGAAAATGTTCACATATACCTACAACATAATTTTTATTAACAAACAAGTAGGAGAAATTATAAATGTTTCGTAATAAGTTCACACACATCATAAAACATTTTATTTTATTCGGAAATTAGCTGCTGTCTTCTAATGCAACTATTTTTTTTTCTTCTTTATTATTGGTTCAAAGTCACTATCATTATCAGTAGAAATATTTAACATTTCTGATTCGCATAAAGAAGAACGCTCCCGGATAACTGGTGTTAGAAAATCAGTAACTAACGTCTGTCTTTTATTTTTAGTCATTTCTTTAAGAATTTCTTCGTATGGAAAATAAATATTTTTTATTTCTCGTTGAATTTTTAAAGCTCGTTCAACATTAGGGTCGATATTTATCACCATATTTTCCAATTTTATAGCCAATTGGATAACTTCTGTTATATTTGTAGAAGTAAATAAATTAGGTTCTTCTGATTCAGACTTACTTATAGATATGCCTTGAATTTCGTCATTTTTCGACGCGCGAAGAAAAAAAAAACTGTTTTTGTAAAACCGCGTTAAAAAAAACCGCGTTAATAGAGGGACAGGTGTATATGGCATTAAATTAATTAATTTCAACTCGTCAACTATAGATTTTTTACGTCAAATACACCCTATTGCAAATCAATACCATTTTCTATTGAAATTTATCTTGAAAAGGGGTCAACTTTATTTGCAAAAAGGTGTATTTGATTTTCAAAAGGGTGTATTTTATTTGCAAAAGGGTGTATTTGACGTAAAAAACCTGTACCTACATACATTTTTTTTAAACATGCGGAGGTAATGGGTCTCTTTCACTTACATCCCCCATGGCCAGAGTCATAAAGAATTCTCTGAAGTTTTCTTCGAACACCTATACGAGTACTAACTTAGCACGCGGTTAAAAATACATTATCGTAATAATATGTATGTTACCTACAAGCCATGACAATGGTTATAATCCAACGTCGTTCTCCTTGTGTAGTCAGCATATGATGTAAGTAGTTATCTTGTCAAAATATTTTGCAATAATATGTATTTTATGTGTCAGAAGAAATCACCATCAGTTTCCTACAAAATTGAATTTAAATAATGTCCTGAAAATGTTTAAGTTATGCTATTTTTTATTACGGTTGTGTGGCTGGTTAAAATTAAATATTAAAACTAGGTTTACTCTCGTTATTTACTGCGTCTGAAAAGGCTCGGTAGTTGGGCTAGGTTCAGGCTGGCCAAATTCAGCGACGGTCTCGAAATCTACCCCTTTTCCGGGGGAAGCAATTCGGCAGTGTTTTATTCGGCGACAGGGTTACCAACCCTCCCTCTAGGCAATGAATAATGCTCCTCGTTCGTTTGAGATATTGTTAGCGGGCTTGTAATGTGCCCGAGTGGATCACGGGGCGTGCGGCCATCTGTCGCTGTGTATTAAACGCATTATTCACGTGTATCAAACGCGAATGGGAAAAATTTTCACGTGGAAATACCATTTACCACACGTTTAATATGAAAACATATGAATTTTAACTAAGTTATGGATTTGACGGGAAAAAAATGATTTGTATAAAATGGGAATATGTCCTTGTAGAAGGTAGAATTCTGAAGGAAATTGTTCTTCATAGTTTCACATGTTCACGTTCTTTGAATCATGAGTAGTTTATTTTTTTACATTTGCCTATGGCATTCTATTTCATCGTTCCGACATTTTTATCTCGTATTATTCGATCAGACAAGGTTTAATATACATATTTGTTTCAGCGTTTACATTGGGTTTATTTTCTGAGGATATTTTATTGCCATGTTCAAATCTGTTTTCAAATACATAATCCATCAAACCCAGATTACATTTTCTGTGGAACCATTGGCTTTAATCACTCATGCCAATCAATAAGGCTCTTTACTTACTACATAGAGTTTCTAAGCTAATTTCCCTCCACTTTTAATGTAGTTTGGTCATTCATATCAATACGCCATTGATTCTTAAAAACCTTGTTTATTACAATATCAAGAGTCTGCAGAATCTTTTAATTGAATGTTACATTATTCTTATTTTTGTTATTATAATTGGAGCTTATTTTTGAGCGTTATAGAAATATGAGAGCTTAAAAATTTGACTGGATTTGGGCAGAAATCAAATTATCCTAAATAAAATAGGGATCGTTTTATTTAATATTGTTTGAATTCTTCATTTTTCTGTATCGATGCTGCCACTTTTTTCTTGTTTTTAAATAATTTAAAAATTCATCGCTGGACAATATAAAAACCAGGGCCTCGAACCGTTATTTTTTCTGTTTTACGGTTTTTTGTTCATATCTGTGTGATTATTTTTGAAAAGTGCATCGAATAGCAAAAACCTTTAAACATTTTGAAAAGAAACCCTGGAGCTAAACTGAAAATAAATAACGGTTCATATATCGGTTTATTGTATATTTTTAATACAAACTAAAACAATTTAAAAAAATATCTTTCGTAGCTGAACTGAATATTGAAAAATGGTTATTTTTCCAGAACAAAAATTGGAACAGAACCGATATATATTTTGTTAATTTAGTCGGAACGAAAATCAAACCGTAATAAAACGAGTCGAAGCCCTGATAAAAATTAATTTTATTTTATGTTTAAGATTTGAAATTAGAGGATGTAAAGGATAATTTTATAATATTTTTATTTTTACTGTGTTTAATATGTTACTGATCTTTAGAACAACTTAAAATTAAACTGAAAGACGAGATTTAAATTGATTGGATATATTTTAGTTTACAAATTTAAAGGGAAGAAGGGAGGGAATTAAAAATGGATGGAAAAAAGTAAGGACGCAAAAACAATTACATAACTGAAGATGAAACATAAATACTAATGTTAGGCGAAAAATAAATTAAAATCGGGAAGTTATATAAAACAAAGAAATCCTAAAGCCAATATTCATGACAAGAAAATTTCATTGTATGTATGAGTGTGTTAGTGGGATCGTCCAGGAATAATCCACCACGAGCTGATGAAGCGCAAGGAAATGATTACTGCCGATGCACACGTTCAGCAGCCGCAAAAAGTTCTTGAAAAACTACTGGAAAAGCCTCCTGCACTCAAAAAGTTGTCAATCGGAAAAGCGTTTTCCTGTTACACGATAACGCTAGACCACACACGGAAAAAGTGACTAAAGAAAAAAATCTGGAGCTCAACTGGTCTGTTTTGTCCTCATTTTGATCCTCAGATCTTGCTTCTACGGACTACCACCCTTTCTGTTCCTTACATAATTTTTTGAATGGAAAAACTTTCATTAATGATTAGCAATTTCATAAGGAGGGGATCGATAAGTTGCCAAAAAAATGGGAGAAGGGGTTATTTAGTTTAGTGGGTGGTATACATAACAGATTAATACCATTTTGAAAAATTTTTGAAGCAAAGTAAAAGTATGATAAAAAACCGGAGATTATTTATGACTTAACCTAATAGGTTAAATAAAATTAATTCGTACTAGAATTCCGATCTTAGCTAGTGAATTGAAAACTAATTTTCTTCATTCTCTTGCGGTTTTCTTGCAGATCTTAACGAGCTTTAAGTTCAATAGAATTGTTTCTGATGGTTTGAATCATCGCTCGTTCTAAACTATGCTCAATGAATTCTGCTCCAGCTGTTGCAAATAGTTTTTTTTTTAAATTTCCTCCTAAGATACTAGTTTTGTTTTCTTTTTCAATTCTATTCCATCTTTCGCATAAAAAGATTACCGCGCAATTCGAGTCACGGGCTGACTCGACCTTTCGCCATATGTTTCCGTGTATTTTATTGTGTCATTATACACAATACCATCTCTTTTATTGCACGCCAAACTTTTATTAGAAACATCGCACGTGTTTCTTATGCCGTTGTTCAACAAGTTTTTATTGCGGCAATATATTGTCATAATTTTTCTTATAAAAAAGATAATTTATGACGCTTACGCATAGTGTCAATGTTGCACAACTCGAATTTAATCACTCATTCGCGGCTAAATAGTTTTCACCTTTGAATATCTCAGCATTCTCACGAATGGCGATGCGGTCTCATTTGCATATGGCATTTGTGTGATATGGATGTCATAATAACGCTCATTTTCGGCCATTAACTCGATTTGCGCAATTTTTTCTGATGATACAATTTGTTGTTTTGTTGTATTCGTGTCGCGTATCTTGCACCGTTAACCCGTTAGACCGAATGGGACACAATGGGACACCGTGCTCGAGTTGGTTTCGCAAGAGATTTGGCCAAGTGCCGATTCGATCCCCCAGTGCCGTAGTGTAATAAGTGCCAATTTGCGTTTACGAACGTGCAATAATCCTGGCGCGTATCCTTATGTAAAAAATTGCAAACGGTCGTAAATGCGGTCGGTATGCGATTCTGTTTCGCCGTTTCGAGCCATCACCGGCTTATATTCGTATGCGTTTAGGATTATAGACTCGAGCGTACGGTATTTTATTTAAATAAAAAAATATATATAAATATGTACGTCAGTCTCTCGACTTATACTGTGTCGTTTTAGCATGATTATTGTTTAATATCTCGTTAAAAAAAACATTGACATATTTAAAAATATTGGATCATAAAATCGTATGACATAGTTGAATTCACGGTGTTAGATTCTTCATAAGTCTTTAACCTAACTATAATATGCTTTATTTATCAAACATACATTTTCAAGTACAATTATTTACCATATCTGCATTATAAATAATTAAAAGCTATATTATTACAAGTTTTATAAATAATAACAAAATATGGCTGAGGTTTTTCTGTAGTCTAAATGTAGACTACCTCTGACGAGCCTACATGGCAACCATCGCATGTAAATATTCCTTGGAAATACAGGCGACTTACACCTAAGAAGGCAAGGGTAATTGATTAAGGGAGGAGAATCTCGCTCCGACCTGGCCGACGTAAATCACAAAAGCCCTGTAAGCAGGGATGGAGCAGACAAGGTCCTGGTGACAGACGGGGCCAGGCGACCGCCTCACTACATTGAACATATTCTCTCTCTCATAACAAAACTCTGGACACTCCTAAAGAATGTGTTCCGATGATTGTTCGTCACACGTCCACGAATTGGGGTCACAAAACTCGCAAGTCGGGTCATCGCTGAGGCGCAGATGATAAAGATTGGCGTTAAAGGAGCCATGTCCCGTGACAAACTGGGACACGTAATGGCCAGAAACAAACCAATGCAGCTTCACTCGAGCTAGTACATTGGAGACGAACCATCTTTAACGCAATATTATGGAGTCTCTTCTTGAGTGCGGCTTGGTGCAAAGCTTCGACGTCGGTCGAAAGAATGTCCTGGTACCCAATACGTGATCGATAGCCACGAGGGATCAACCAGCCCGGATCTGGAGTTCCAAATCAGTGGCAGAAAGCTGGCCAGGACCGACAGAACCGCTGTAGAGGCAGTCCTATAGGCCCTGGTCAGCGCGATAAGCGGCAGTCTTTGGCCCGAAAGAAGGCGTCTCCGAACCAGAGATAAGCTAGTCCGATGGGCCCAGAGTCTTTAACATGTCATTAACGCACCATTGGGGTCTATTTGGGACCCCAAGTTTTTGAAACCGTACTAGTAACATGTGCGACGTGAACTCTGAGACGGCGCCGTACCCCAGTCTGCGGTGGGATATCGCCGAGTTCGCGTGTCACTTACTCCTCATATTGATTGGCAAAAAAAATCTAAAATATCGTCAAAATTACGAAGTATATCATTAATAACTAGTTTTATTCTTAGAACAATCCATTTTTTCATGGCTAATAAACCCCATCGGGCGACGCCGCTGTGACGGGTCTGTTAAAGGGTTATGGCAAAGAAATTTAGGTTCATCAGCTATTTAACTGATAAAAACAACTAAAACTTTTTTTTAACACTTAATCGGCCGGAAACCGAATTATATGTTATGCAGGGCCCGATCACCAAAGGCCGGTAGCTTATTTATAGGCTTTTCTGAGTGAGATCCTTATCGGCCGCACATTTAAATACATAAGCTTACGAAATTTATAGACAGTATACTAGGAAATGTATTAGATTTTTTAATGATATTATGGTCACTGATAAGTGCGTATTTCTGCGATATTAAACGCACTCGTTTACGAAGGGCTGGCAAAAATTACTAATCACTAAAAATTTTAAACATCCTGAAGCTAATTTCTCAGTTTTTGTGGTTTATTTTATTACAAATAAATCAGTATTAAAAGTAATCGAATCGTATTATTTAAAATCTATACGTACTCAATAATAAATAAATAAATGTTAAAGAAACAATAACATATTACGTTTAAATAATACAAATATTGGCCATAATCGATCTATCATATTTTTTTTCGTATTGTAAAATGCAAATCAACCCCTTTATTTTACTTTTTGCAAATAAAAACGTATCCATCACACAGCCGCCATCACATTTGCACTCATAATAGTCAATTTACGTGCTGGCGGAATTCCTTCCGTACATAAAAACACAATTTTTCACGTTAAATACTGTCCCATTAAAGAGTCGGCCGGCATTGCGGAATTTTAAAAACGGCGCGCGATTAAATTCCGCGACGCGCGATTTACGCGCGCGAAATTTTCAAAATTTATTAATTAAAAATATATTTATACGTGTGTGTATCGGATGCGGTCGCGAGTGTATGGCCGGGTTTTGTGCGGTGTCCGGGCCAAACGGGATTGTCAAAACAATGAATGCCCGGCCGTGATCCAAATTTCAATATGGCGCCCCATTGTGTCCGGCTCTTTTTATTGGAGCCGTGATTTAAGATTTTCACTTTGGCGCGTGTTTTTCAGACCCCCGTGTATGTATGTGTGTGTGTTTAAAATACGTTTAGACCCCTTTGTGACGGTGAAAAATTAAAATGCGACAGTGTGATCCTCGCAGAATTAATTAATAACGAATCCGAACGCTTTTGTTTGGTTTTGTATCATGTGAAAATTGAAAAGTCTGCATTTTTATTTTATGATTTTAGTGAACAAAAGCCTATTTAAAATGCGAGTGTTTCAATCACAATTTACTACTGTAGCTATGTAGTAAAACTATGTAAAACGCATTTTTTTTTAAAAAATATATTGTAAATAAAAATCGACGAAAAACCACTTCGGCTTATTGCAAATCTTTATATATTTTGCATTACGAGTACATGTACGAGGATTTTAAAACTTTCTATTCCTCTTTTGCATACACCGCCTACCTGCTGTGGATGGGATTGGGTCAGGGATGAAAAGATTCATGAAGTCATAGCATAACGTCATAACCTTTCAGCGTTTCTCAATTTTTATCTATACATCAAAAACGAAAATTCAGACATATTTTATTAAGATTTAAGATAATTTATATTGAAATCTTGATATATATTTCCAATGAGGCAACACTTCATATCGGCCTAGCTTTATTAAGGTCCCGGAATCGACACGGATCTCCGTTTGACGGCTGTTTCGTTACGAGATAAAGAAACGTCCGTCGACGTAACTCGAGAAACTCAGAAACCTACATGTTTTCGCCGGCTATTTACTTTATTTGCCCATCGGATCGGCGATCGCCATCACGTACGTCCGATTGCTTCCGTTTCCGTTCCTCCGTCCATTTTTCTCTCACTCTTTTTTTCACTTCCACCACCTCCCTCCCCACCGCACACTTTTTCCCTACCGACGGACCGGAAGCGGTCTTTAACCTTTTCGACGAAGAGATGTATTCACCGGGCCACTCTGCACTGTCACGGTGATGCTCCGGTTCGATGTTTGTTTTCCGTGGATGATGACGCACTTTATGTTAAAAAAATAACGCGTGGATAGAAAGCCGGTGGTGTGTGAGCTGTTAACGCCATCCATAATTCATTCATCGGTAGATTAATCAAATATTAGCTGAGGTGTTTCTAACTCGTATAAAAAAACGACGATATATCCTTGTACAGCAGTCAAAGGGTTATTTTTTTTATTATTTGTTGTATGATATGTTCTAAAGAATAAGCGTTGATTAAAGTGTTTGAATGTAGTTGAAGACATTTAATTCAATGAATTAAATGTTTTCCCAATATCCCAAATAATAGAACTTGAGATGGAATGTGAGTGACAGGATTAGATGCTTTGTTATATAATGCTACAGATGCTTTGCGCTCCATTAACCTTCAAATAAATAAATTTGTCCATCATCAAAAAGCTTGAGATAAATATTAAGCACTGGATCATAAACATGTGATGAAAAGAACACAGGGGAAGAATACTATGTCTTCTTCTTAAAGTGTCAGTCCACGTCTAGACGTGGGGGTCTACATATATCGTTCGTCATTCTGGCAATGAACTGGAGGTAATATCTTCTTCTTTTATCAATCTTTCGATGCTTTATATTTCAAACATGGTAGATTTGTCCATCTTCGTGGCCATGTCAGTTGCGTTAAGCTGATAGTCCTGGATGCAAGAAGGGGTTAACGCACATCTGGTTACTCAAGGTCTGCACCTCACCGCAATGTCGCAGGTCGTAGTTCATTAGAGTAGCTATACTTCTCAGAGTTTTCTTTGTTATTTCGACGCTAGTTCGGAGGTTGATGTCTGTGAGTCTCTTCCATTCCGCAAAGGACAACCATCTGTAACTAAGATGTAGCTGTGTCAGACCGGTCCGACCAGATTCACGTGTCTGATTGGGCCCTCCACCGGAAGACCCGTAGGGGAAACGTCGCATCGGACAGCATGGAGGAGATCGTTACGTACGACAGGACTACAGAACGCGTGGGGAGCAGACCCAGAATCTTACAGAAGAGCAGAATCCCTCAGAAGGGCAAGGACTCTCTTGGTGGTAGTGTCTCTGCTGGATGCGAACTGGACGCCTCTGTGTTGTCCTCAACCTTCTGACTCGAACCGCAACAGCTGTGTCCGTGACTATGTTTGTTGTTCAGGAATAGCTGGCTCTTAAGTTGAGTCTTCTATGAAGGGATACATGTTATGGCTAGTGAAAATATATGGCAAGATGAACTAGTTCTTCCACTGGCTTGTCACTTTGTCTTCAATTATTGGTTGCAAGAAGCTTCGCGGTATCTAAAAATACTTGGTCCTTGTGTAAAAGCTATAAATCATCTGTAGCATCACATTTCTTTCTACAATTTCTCTGTAGCATCACATTTTGAACACTCCTAGTCAAGTTAAGATGATTATGAATCGCTAGATCTAAGGTGAAAGATCGTTCTATCGAAGACCCATCATGGCCATGATCGTATGATAGATGTAATGTATTAATGAAGAAGAACTTAACTACATCTTAACTTCTGATGAACACTTATCGCGATTACAATCCTTTAGACATGTGGCAAGGATGACGAATTTATGCGAATAAATGTTTCTTTAGCCCTTTGACTGCTGAGCAATGATATATCGTTGTTTCAAGGTAGAAAAAAATGAACAGCCAAAGGGTTAAATCGCTGATACTTAAATGGTTCATCTTTATCTTTGTTATCATGATTACCAATCCCAAAAATTAATATAATGCGCAATTTTAATTCAATTGTGGTTCACCGGATTGGCAACCCCTGATTCCTTGTGAGAATATACGTTTTTCTCATCGTATTATGGGGCTGACCGCTCTGAACGATTTACAAGGGATGATCGTCAGGGAAAGAACTGTTTACCGGAGCTTTCTTTCGTGGTATTATGGCTCGAGTTCGTTTTATTCAAAGCTTAATTCTTGCGGAATCTACTTATCGCCACTAATGACCGCTCGCAAAATAACATTGCCGAATAAATACATGCGCAAATAACTGCTCGTTATGATTCATTTTCACAATGGAATTTTGTCCATTGATCCATTGATCAATCGAGCGTCGCTCGAATTCCAACGTACACTCGCGGCACAATACACACGCGCACGATACCTTTATAAAAAAATAATTATTCATCAATATTTTTTTATGTTCATCATGAATAATTAAAACAAATATTAGATCAATTCAGCGGCTACTGATGAATTAATAAAATAAGTGTATAACAAATAGCAATGGCGTGCAGAGGACGTGACAAGTGATGTGGGTCACTTGTGCGGCTACAGGTTGTATAATTCAATAAATCTAACTGGTTTTTTTTCCTCGGTAATGACGTCATTGAATTTAACGTATGACACGATTTTACGCGTTTTTTTCTTCTCTTTCAGATCTCGTAGATATAATTATGATCTTTTTTTCGGCGAAATGTTTATCGCACGCACGAAACAAAGCACTGACACAGTACATCGCCTTTATTGGATACTCGCGGGGAAAACTCGCGGAAAATATGATCGTAAAAACGCTGAAGTCCCTCGCGACAAAGGGAATTCCTACCGAAAAAGGGGAATAAAACGAATTTTCCGGTCCCCCCCTACTCCCCCGCACCATCCACGGCCGCTGGTGTAGTGCGGTTTTGTATCGCCGGACGGGCATTCCTGTTTTGATATAACGGAAAGTTAAAGCGGTCGTTACATTCGACGATAACGTTTCGTTATGCGGCCATTCGTTTGGGTTATCATTTTTCTTTGTCTCTCACATGGCTACGCGTAATTTGAACCCAACTTTTTTCCTATTCCGAAACGTTTCGAAACCCATCGCACGGATGCTAAAAGTATCCATATGGTCCAGCTGTATATATTTTTTTTTATGAAAAAATAAGTATGTTATCCTTTTTATGTGGCGAAGGGTCGTTCAAAGATTAAATTAAGTGGTGTGTAGACGATATACGATATCCGTCCTTATCCGGCTTAGGGTCCCCGGAGAAATTAAAATGGATTAATATGCAGAATTGACGCGGCGACTTTCTTTTGATATAAAAATAATATTATTATAATGAGATTATTTATTATAAAGCGATGCGTTTGGTCTATCTCGATTTATGTAGCTTTCCATTATCATTTTCCGAATTTTAATTAGCGTCCTTGTCAGTGCGATGCTGTTCTCATCTGGCACACTATTGAATTTTGGCCATCTTCACTCTGAAAGGTTCGTTTAACATCCAACGGATATTGCTACCCTCGGATGCCTTAACTGCCTTTATCCATTTCCCACCCAAAGGAAAATTTACTCGTCTACGGTGCAATGACTTCTCTTTAACCAAAGCATTTTCCCGTCAAATTAAGGCCGAAGGGAAACGTTTCCATCTTGACGTCGAGTAAGTGCGAATAGATTGCACTTCCATGGCTCCTTACAGGCCCATCAGAGCTCAAACGACGCCTTATATGAAAAATGTACAAATAATAATATTTTTTCTCACATATAACCAGTGGTGGCTCGTGGGTAAAATATTTGGGGGTGCTGCGGATTATTAAAGATTAAAATGTATATTTCCAAGTTCAATTTATTAATAAAAATAATGAACCCCTGAAAAAAATATGTACATGTATGTGTGTATGTATCTATTATATATTTGCATAAATATATTTGGTATCTAACGGATTTCTCAACACAGATTCAGTATTCCCTGGGAAGGAAAACTCTAAGCTGTTGACCGATAAATGGTCTAGTCTCGATACTTTCGCTCTTTTACCTTTTTTCTAGAGGATCCTCTCTTTGAGGAGGTCTTTCCCATGATGAAAGAATTGTTATTGTGCGATAAAGTTAATAATCACTTGACTTATTATAAGCAGATAACGTCTAGAGAAGAGGATAATGAATTCTGAGACAAATCCCTTCTTACTTGCCTGGGCACAGTCGGGAGGGTAAATCCGATACCAACAGTGATGTAGAAGATATACTTCCAATGCCAGTAATGGTCGAGATAGAAAAACTCTTTACAAAAACTGCATACCAAAACGGCTTAAGTCCACAGGGTATGGTCACAAAAAGGGAGCTATCACGTCATGTTTGAGACTCTACTAGACTGGTCTATTTGGCCACAGTCTGGTAAGGTCCTTACCATCAGAGAGTGGTTAACGATTAAATGGTTAAACAATTCTAAACTCTTATAATAGTCTTCTGTCGCATATTATGCCTTATCCCTAAATCCATTCTACTTCTTCATGATTCGGCACCCTCATGATCTAGGATTATGACTATTCTTGACCCGAATCTTCTTGATTATGGCTCTTTAGAATCCTCTGCATTCTCACATGGAGACCATAGCTCCTGCAGATGACCGCCCTGGTCATACCCCTGCGTTCTTGTACGTTACCAAGCACAACGAGGCTCTCCATATTATTGTTTCTTCTAGCAAGATGTCACACCAGTGTGACCATAGCTGTTTATGAGATAATGAAATTTCCTCGTGATTTTTTCCCATAGATATCGTAATTTACTCTCTTTAGTAATCATATACGTTAACAAATCTCATCTGTTTAACTTAAATTATATTATGGATTGTTTCTGTGTTCTCTTTCTAACCAAAGTGACGAATAAGACGATCTGTTTTCCAGCACTTGCGCAGTTTGGACGTTATATTAATTTGGCGTACAACCTATGTATGTTGACTTTGAAAGTATTGCGTAATTAACCTGCCTAAGAACAATGTAAATATTTACTTCGGGTCCCGGTCAAATTGGCGTTACTAATATAATCATTAAAAATACGGCCATATCTTGTGTGCTTAATCGATCTGCAGATTGTTGGAGCTTGAGATGGGGGCAGTTAGATACAAAGTAAACACACGTTAAGTAACGGATAACTCCCTTGCTAAGTGGTGCGATTCTCCAACGTCTGATCGAAACATTAATTATTACGTAGAACTAAGTTAAAATAGAGTTCCGCATACCGATAATGATATTTTATTTTGTTTAGAACGCGGTGAAAAATATATAATTTAGTTAAACGATATTTTTATCATTCAATTAATGAAATTTAAGAATTTTCCTAATTTGCAAAATTGTTTCATACGATATATGCTTTGAACGATACCACATTGCGGTCGTTATGAAACAAAAGCTTTTCGAAATATAAATAAGCTCGACCACAATAACGGAGCAAAAAGTGCCAGATATGCGCAATTAATTTCCTCTTATCTCTGTAATTGCTAAATAGAAGCCACATGGTACTGCGAGGGTTTTAAATAAGTGACTGCGAAAGCCAAAGTTTACATTTCTGAAAACAAACACAATACATAGATTGTAACAAAAAATATTTATATATTCATAAAATATTGAGAAGCTTTGATACATATGTAGATAGAAGGTGGAATCAAGTATTGAACTCTCACTAGTTAAACCGATAATCTCTAAAGATTACTTCTCACAGGCACCCCTTTAACGACATTAATATGTAATTCGATGGGGTAAATTTATTGCATCACGATATTAAATTGAATATTCTTGTTACAGCTTACCGAAAGTGCCAACCGGACGATTTCCGCTGTGGTGCTGCAACCAACAGCGGAGGCATCGGTATCAGCGAGGCATGCGTTGCAAAAGAAAAACACTGCGACGGATATCTGGACTGCAGATCGGGCCGAGACGAAGAAGGATGCCGGCCCGGAGTCGCTTGCAACTTGGATCAATTCAGATGCGAAGGCGGACAGCGTTGCATAGAATCGACACAAAAATGTGATCACAAAAACGATTGTGGCGATAATTCAGATGAAACTGGATGCAGTAAGTCAACGATAAACGATTCAGTAACAATATATATAATTATATCGTTAATAATATTAATTCATTTTAGATTTTCCGCCGTGCCATATCGGACAGTTCCGTTGCGCCAACGCTTTATGTATACCCGCTACATTCCACTGCGACGGATATCATGATTGCTCAGACGGATCCGACGAAGCTAATTGCTCGGCGATCGCATGCCCCGATAATAAATTCATGTGTCCAAAGGGTGGACCCGATGGTACACCTCGCTGCATTGCTAAAGTTCAGTTATGCGACGGAAAACGCGATTGTGAAGACGGCGCCGATGAAGAAACGGCTTGTTGTAAGTATTCAATATATTAAATCGTAATCAGCAGACAAAATTATTAGTGGTTAGATCACATCTCGATGGTGGATACCACCATGGAGGTTTAACTGTATTTGATTTATTAATAATGTTTTCATATTTCATAGCAACAACGTCGTGTCCGTCACTGGGATGTCAGTACAAATGTATTGCATCGCTCAACGGTGGATCTTGTTCGTGTCCTTCCGGCTCAATGGTGAGCGCGGACAACAAGACTTGTGTTGATCGAAACGAATGTGCCGAATGGGGATTTTGTGATCAACTGTGTACAAACACAGAAGGAGGTAATATATTTTAGCACAATGATACATTGAAAACGAAGAACAGAATATAACTTTCTGTGTTAATTTCAGGCTATAAATGTTCATGTGCTCAAGGATACATTTTAACGGGCGGTGCTAAATGCACAGCACCACCTGAATCAGCACCGCAATTATTGTTCGCACACGAAAGAGCCGTTCTATCGATGGATCACCACGGACGTGCCGTTAAATTAATCGCTAACTCCACTGGTGCAGCTGGGCTCGATTATCATTACAACAAGAATTTGTTATTCTGGTCCGATACTAAAACTAGAAAGGTAAATAAACACTCTATAATAATTACGTTGATTGAAAATTCCGTACTGAATCATGACGTTTTATTTTAGGTACATATACAAACTCTCAATCCTCCTATCGGAGTTCAAGTTTATGCAGATAGCGATATTACAATGCCCGGAACATGGGCTCCGGTCGCATTAGCCGTAGATTGGGTCGGTGATAAACTGTACGTTGCCGATGCCGTCGGACAAAAGATTGATGTATTTGAATTAGATGGACACAGACATGCTGTAGTATTAGGCTCAAATTTAACGAATCCGTCTGATATAGCGTTAGATCCTACACTCGGATACATGTTCGTAGCGGATAGCAGTCAGGTATGTTTGAAATCATTTAAAAATATATATTTATATACAATCGTTATTGATTAAAATTTATTTATTAGGTACTTAGAGCGAATATGGATGGAACTCACGCAAAATCAATTGTATCGGAAGCTGCATATAAAGCATCCGGTATAACTGTCGATATAATTGCCCAAAGAATATTCTGGTGCGATTCGTTATTAGATTATATTGAAACTGTAGACTACGAAGGAAATCATCGATTTTTAGTTTTAAGAGGACAGCCTGTACCGAGCCCTTCGAGACTGGCTCTTTTCGAAAACAGGATCTATTGGTCCGATGGTACTAAGCAGGGAATTACGTCTGTAGATAAATTCGAAGGTGCTAATAGTATACAGTCTATTTATAAAATGAAGGATATTAGAGATCCGAAAGCTATAAAAGTCGTTCATGGCTTGAAGCAACTGTTTGCCAATAATCCATGCGGTAACAATAACGGAGGATGTGCACAGATGTGTATCGTAACGGCTATACAAGGCGCTGGATTGGGTTATAGATGCGCCTGTAATATTGGATGGCGTCTGCAATCAGATTTAAGGAACTGCGCATTGGTACAAGAATTTTTAATGTATTCCCAACAGAGATTTATTAAAGGCAAAGTTTTGAATCCGGTCATCGAAGGATTCAGCGATGCAATTTTACCGGTGGTATCTAGGAGAGCGAGATTCGTCGGTCTCGATTTCGACGCCAGGGACGAACATATTTATTATTCGGACGTATTACAAGACGTAATCTATAGAGTGCACCGGAATGGAACGTCGAGAGAAATTGTTTTGGCATCTCAAAATGAGGGCGTCGAAGGATTGGCCGTTGATTGGGCTTCTAAAAACTTGTATTATATTGATTCTCGGAAAGGAACACTCAACGTATTATCGACACGAAATGTGACGTATAGAAGAACGCTGTTGAAAGATTTGAAAAGACCGAGAGCTATCGTCGTTCATCCCAATAAAGGATATATATTTTTCTCTGAATGGGATCGCCCTGCGAATATAAGCAGAGCTAATTCCGACGGCAGCGGACTTATCGTTTTCAAAAATGTTACACTCGGTTGGCCGAACGGACTTTCGATTGATTTTGAAGCCGATCGTGTCTATTGGTGTGATGCGTTGTTAGATCACGTACAACATACCAATTTAGATGGTACCGATGTAAGAACAGTAAATTCAAGATTAATTCGTCATCCATTCTCGATTGTGATACACGAAAACTTCATGTATATAACCGATTGGCGCCTCGACGCTATTATAAGACTAAATAAATTAAATGGGGAACAAGAAGAGACTATGGTACGAGAACCTCAATCCAATCGACTTTACGGAGTTAAGGTGTTCAGTGAAAACGTACAAAGGATCGACAGGTTGCAGCCGTGCTCTATTAACAATGGAAACTGCGAAAAGATTTGTTTTGCTGTACCGATTAATAATACTCAAACGCTAAGCGTCAAATGCGGTTGTCCGTATGGCGAAAAACTCGATGGTGATGGATACAAATGCATATCGGATCCGAATTCCGAACCGCCAGTGCAGGCATGTCCGAATTCGTGGGATTTCACTTGTAATAATCAACGTTGTATTCCCAAGAGTTGGGTATGTGACGGAGACGATGATTGTTTAGATAACAGCGACGAAGAACAAAACTGTACAAGTACGTATCGTTATATATATTTAATATTATTATAAACTCAGTTCGATTAATTTATTTATTTATATTTCAGAACCAACTTGTGGATCTAACGAATTCCAATGTAAAACATCGCGTTGCATTCCCATGAATTTTAAATGCGATTCCGAAAACGATTGCGGTGATTTCTCGGACGAGGCCGGCTGCGTTAATGTTACGTGCGGAGCCTCACAGTTCCAATGCGAAAACGGAAGATGCGTTCCAAACACATGGAAATGCGATTCTGAAAATGATTGTGGAGATGGATCCGACGAAGGGGATTTCTGCGCTGAAAAAACTTGTGCATATTTCCAGGTATAATAATTATTTTATGAATGTTACAATTTTTATTAGAGCTTTTTATTAATAGATGATTATTTTTTTTTAGTTTACATGTCCTAGAACGGGTCATTGTATACCTCAGTCGTGGGTTTGCGATGGAGACGATGATTGCTTCGACAAACAAGACGAACTGGATTGCCCGCCGATCACATGTCTCGCGAATCAATTTAAATGTGCGGATCTGAAACAGTGCATACAAGAAACATATAAATGCGACGGCATTCCGGATTGCAGTGACGGAAGCGACGAGCTCGGATGTCCATCTATTGCTCCCGATCAATGTAATACCGAAAAACAATTCCAATGTAAATCATCAGGAATTTGTATACCTAGAAGTTGGCATTGCGATGGTAAGAATTATAATTTTTTCGTTTAATTGCATATTATTCCAATGTATATTAATTTAATGATTTATTTTTCAGGAACTCCCGATTGCGATGATCATTCCGATGAGCCAACGTCATGTGGACAAATTGATTGCGCTTACAACTTTTACAAATGCAATAATACGAACTGCGTTTTTAAAGCTTATATATGTGATGGAAAAGACGATTGCGGAGACAATTCCGACGAGAGTCATATTCATGCTTGCGTACCTCCACCGTTCAGATGCCAGCCGGGTCAATGGGCGTGTCCAGGCGTTACGAATAGATGCGTTAACATGACACAAGTGTGCGATAAGAATTACGATTGTCCGAATGGTGCCGATGAAGGTATACCATTTTAAATATGTCATATATTTTTTTTAAATATTAAACAAAATTATTCACAATTGATTATTTTATTAGGCGAAGGCTGCGATCTCGCTCAATGCAGTCACCAAGGAGGATTATGTAGCAACGGATGTATGCAAACACCAACAGGTCCATTATGCAAATGTCCACCTGGTGAAGAATTACAGCCAGACGGATTAACTTGTCAAGACATCAACGAGTGCATACCAGCTGGGCTATGTTCACAGGTGTGCGTTAATAACAAAGGATCATACCACTGTGGTTGCGTTGATGGTTATATCCTAGGTCCAGATAAACACAACTGTAAAGCTCTTAATCACTCGTCGGCGTTCTTGATTATTTCAAATAGACATTCGATTCTTGTATCCGATCTCAAAGAGCAAGGTTTAGAAAGAGTGCCTATAATCGTTGAAAATGTGGTAGCTACCGCATCAAACATGCACACCGGAACAATATTCTGGTCTGATATGAAACTTAAGAAAATATCTCGATTAGATCGAGGAAGTGAACCTCAGGTCGTTATCTCTACTGGATTGGATCTCGTCGAAGGATTAGCATATGATTGGATCGGCGGTAATCTGTATTGGCTCGATAGTAAATTGAATACGATTGAAGTGGCTAAAGAAGACGGCTCATCCAGAACAACTTTATTGAGTGGTAATATTACACAACCGAGGGGTATGTGCTTGGATCCGGCACCGGAAGCAAGATGGCTGTTCTGGACCGATTGGGGAGAAAATCCGAGAATCGAACGTATCGGTATGGACGGTACTCAAAGAGGAACGATCATCAATACCAAGATTTATTGGCCGAATGGCTTAACCCTCGATACTGCAACGCAACGTGTTTATTTCGCCGATTCCAAACTGGACTTCATCGACTTTTGTTATTATAATGGAACCGGAAGACAGCAAGTTTTGGCTGGTAGTCATTATCTGTTACATCCTCATTCATTGACGCTGTTCGAAGAGACTTTATATTGGACTGATAGGCAATTGAACAGAGTATTATCTGCTCATAAATTCAAAGGCGATAACCAAACGGTTGTATCTCACTTAATATCGCAACCACTTTCAATACACGTACATCATCCATCTCTTCAACCGCTGTATACATCTCCTTGTGTAACAGCCACTTGTCAACATTTGTGTTTGTTAAGTCCGAGCCCGACTCCTGGATATACTTGCATTTGTAAACCAGGCTATAGATTACAAAGCGACGGTCGATGCATTGAAGGTAATATATTATATAAATTTTAATATATATTTTAAATCTATATGTTTCTAATTGTTTTTAATTTACTATTGTAGAAGAAAATGCATATCTGATGGTGTTAAGAGGAACACAAATCATCGATATTTCGCTCGATGGTGCCGGCAGAGCTGGATATCTTGCTCCAGTTGTCGGTTTACAAGGCGGATCTCAACTCGATTACGATAGACAAGCTCATCAAATCTATTGGCTGCAATCGACAGTCGGTGACGGTGAAGATGATGAAAATTGCACATTATATATGACACCATACGGAGGTGGAAATAGAACCGAATTCTTAGGATCTGATACTGGAATAGTGGGAGCACCGTCCACCCTCGCATTCGACTGGATTGGCAGAAATATTTATTTAGGAAATAGAATAGCTAGCAATATTGAAGTAGTAAGAGTCGACGGTAAAGTCAAACACAGGAGTATAATCCTCGCTAATGATGGAAACGATACATCGGTTTCTCGGCCAAAAAGCATTTGTTTAGATCCAACTGACGGGTAAGATAAATTCGTATTTCGAATCAATAATCAATAATGCATTATAAATTATTATAAATCATATGTATTTTTTTAGAAAACTTTACTGGGCTGATGAAGGAGGATTTGGAGTACCTGCCAAGATCGGTAAAGTCAATATGGACGGTACGAAACCGGTCATATTAGTGAACAATATAGAAAAACCGGGAGCAATTACAATAGACGTAGAAAAGAAATTAATATACTTCAGTACTCGTTATCCTGCTGAAGTCGTCGTCGTATCTACGGAAGGATTGAACAGAAAAACTCTTTTGACTGAAGCAAATGATATCGGCAATCCAAAATCGTTAGCAGTTCTCGATTACCGACTCTTCGTATTAGATCCTACGTATGAAAAAATTATTCGAGTCGATTTACCAAACGGCGACAACGTAAAATCAATCGTAGATAACGAAAGCGATCTCAAATCTATGATTATATTCCAAAAAAGAAAGATGATCAATCATCCGTGCATGCAATCAAACGGAGGATGCGAACAAATATGTATTCCCAACGAAGGTGGATCACGAATTTGCGCATGTTCGATAGGTTACAAAAAAGAAAACGATGTTAATTGCGTCCCTTATAAATCATTCGCGGTTGTATCTCAGCTAGATATGACTCGTGGATACAGTTTGAAAGACAGTGCCGAAGCGATGCTACCAATCACCGGACAAGGACATCACATACTGCATGTGGATGTGCATTTCATAGAAAATTGGATTTATTGGGTGGAATTCAACCGCGGACACTGGAACGGTATATTCAGAATAAGACCCAACGGCACCGAACTACAGCATATCATCAAAGACGGAATCGGCAGCAACGGAATTAGAGGCTTAACGATTGATTGGGTATCTGGTAATCTGTATTTCACTAATGTATTCCCTCACGAAAATTATGTAGAAATATGTTGGTTAGACGGATCGAACAGAAAAGTATTGGTGAAAACAACGACTGATGCTCCTCGTGAAATGGCAGTCAATCCATTGAAACGTCTTTTATATTGGATCGATTATGGTCAATATCCGAGAATCGGTAAAGCGTATCTGGACGGTTCAAACTGGACTCCGGTTGTCACTTCCGGAATATCTAACCCTAGAGATTTAACCGTCGATATGCTGACACATGATGTATATTGGGTCGATTCGAAACTGGATATGATTCAAAAGATATCGTATAGCGGCGGTAATAGACAGATAATTAGGAGAAATCTTCCCAACCCGATGGGTATCGCTGTACACATGGGAGATGTGTATTGGGTGGATAGAAATCTTCAAACTATATTCAAAGCATCGAAGCTCCCTGGCAACACAACTATGCCAGAGAAAGTCAGAACCAACTTGCAAAAATTACGAGACATCTCAATTTTCGATTTAACCAATCAACCGACAGATGAAAATAATCCTTGCCGTAAATTAGGCAACGGAGGCTGTGATCAATTGTGCTTCAGTTTCCCGCCCGATTATATCGGCACTTTCAGTAGATTGACGCATAAATGCGAATGTTCCACCGGTCACATATCCGCCAACGATCCCAAAAAATGTGAGAGTGTTAACGAATTTTTAGTATTTACGACTCGTACGGAAATCCGAGGTATAAATCTGGATCCCAGATCGACAGGAATACCATTCAAACCTATCGGAAACCTTACTAATGTTGTCGGAGTCGATTTTGATTTCGCTGATAACAAATTGTTCTTTACTCAAATCAGACCGTGGGCTAGAATCGGATGGTTACCAGCTAACGCTCCCGACGGTGGAAGCATTAAAAATATTATCAACAAAGGAATCAATCCCGAAGGAATCGCTTATGATTGGACGCAAAAGAAGATTTATTGGACCGATAGCTCAAACAATTCTATATATGCAATGAATTTGGACGGAACAGAACTTGTTATGATAGCTAGAGTAGAACGTCCGAGAGCTATTGTACTCGATCCTTGCAATGGAACTCTTTATTACACCGATTGGGGAAGATTTGGTACGTCTGGTAAAATATTTAAAACAACTATGGCAGGATCACTTAAAAAAGCTATAATCGACAGAGATCTTTCGCAACCGAGCGGATTGACAATTGATTATGAAGAATCTATGCTATATTGGACGGATGCCGTTAGAGAAAAAATTGAGAGATCAAAAATGGACGGTACCGGAAGAGAAGTATTGATATCAGCGACGATATATCCGTTCGCAATCACCGTATTCCGAAATTACATTTATTGGACTGATTTACAATTGAGAGGCGTTTATCGAGCGGAAAAACATACAGGTGCTAACATGATTGAAATGGTTAAGCGATTAGAAGATTCACCTCGCGATATTCATATATACAGTACGACGAGACAGAAGTGTCAAGCGAATCCTTGCAGACAAAATAACGGAGGTTGTGCGCAAAGTTGTCACCCAGGTCCGAATAATACCGCAGAATGTAAATGCGACGATTCGACCAAACTCGTCAATGAAGGAAGAATGTGCGTGGCTAGAAATTCAACGTGCGATGCTAGTAAATTTTTCTGCGCTAATGGAAAATGTATTAGTCGTATGTGGGCTTGCGATGGCGACGACGACTGCGGTGATAATTCCGATGAGGATACAAACTATTGCACATTCCATTCTTGCTCCACGAACGAATTCAGATGCGCTAACGGCAGATGTATATTCAAATCGTGGAAGTGCGATCATGAAAACGATTGTAAAGATAGTAGCGATGAAGAAGGCTGTGTATATCCACCGTGCACTAATGGCGAATTCACTTGTGCTAATCATAGATGTATTCCGATGAGCCAAGTTTGCAACGGCGTTAACGATTGTAAAGATAATATAACTTCGGATGAAACGCACGAGAGATGCCCTAAAAACACAACGTGTCCTCCGAATCATTTGAAATGTGAAAAAACCAACATTTGCGTTGAGCCTTATTGGTTGTGTGATGGCGATAACGATTGTGGAGATAATTCAGACGAAGATCCTCTACACTGTGCTCAACGATCGTGTCCTCAAAATAGTTTCAGATGTCCAAATCACAGATGTATACCGGCTACATGGTATTGCGACGGCGATGATGACTGTGGAGATGGCTCCGATGAACCACCAGAATATTGTAAATCCGAAGGCAGAACATGCTTCGGCGATCTATTCACTTGCGATAATGGAAACTGCATTCCGAGAATTTATATTTGTGACGGTGATAACGATTGCTTGGATAGTAGTGATGAAGACGACAGACATCAATGTAACGAACGGAAATGTGACGCTGAAACTGAATTCACCTGCGAAGAGAATAGAGCATGGGGACGTGCTAAATGTATTCCTAAAAAATGGTTATGCGATGGTGATCCTGATTGCATAGATGGAGCTGATGAAAACGCAACATTGCATCACTGCTCGTCACCTCAACCGTGCCAAGAAGATCAATTTACTTGCACAAACGGAAGATGTATCAACAAAGGATGGCTATGTGATCACGATAATGATTGCGGCGACGGTTCTGATGAAGGAAAACAATGCAACTCCAGATATAAAACATGTTCGACTCTAGAATTCACATGTCAAAACTTTAAATGTATCCGAAATCAATATCGATGCGACGGAGAAGATGATTGCGGAGATCGTTCCGACGAAGTTGACTGTAAAAAAGATAATAGCACATGTCCACCCGGTCAATTCCAATGCACAAACGGACAATGTATTGATTATCAGCTGGTTTGCAATAAAGTAGCCGATTGTACTGATGAATCAGACGAACCATTCCATTGTAACGTCGATGAATGCGCTAAAGTTGAAATTCATCAATGCGGACACAAGTGTATAGATACGTTGACAAGTTATTATTGCGATTGTAACCAAGGCTACAAGCTATTATCCGACGGCAAAGCGTGCGCTGATATTGACGAGTGCTTAGAAACACCGGGTGTTTGCTCGCAATATTGTTCCAATACCCCAGGCGGTTATTATTGTAAATGCAACGATAAGTATTACGAAAGACAAATAGATGAACACACGTGCAAGAGAATCGATAAAACGGAGCCGTGGATCATTTTCACCAACAAATACTATGTCCGAAATATGTCGACGGATGCTAAACAATATAATCTCATGTATCAAGATTTAATGAACGTGGTTGCTCTAGATTTCGATACAAAAGATCACAAAATGTATTTCTGCGACGTGACAGCTAAAACTATATTCCGCACGGATTATTTGACACCGTCTAGTGAGAGAGAGGCTGTGATTCGGCACGATTCGCATGGCTTAGAAGGCATTGGCGTTGATTGGATCGGCAGAAAATTATATTGGTTAGATAGACATTCGAAAAATCTCGACGTATCCGAACTCGACGGAACAAATCGTAAAACATTAAAAACGGGCATAGCCGACCCTCGTGCTCTATCGGTTCATCCAGGAACAGGATATTTGTATTTCACATCGTGGCATTTACAAGCGTATATCGCCAAAATAGGCATGGACGGATCAAACTTCAGTAGAATCCTCACATGGGAAGACGATATCGCCTGGCCGAATGCGTTGACGATTGATTATTTCACTGACAGAATTTATTGGGCCGATGCACATTTGGATTATATTGCGTTCGCCGATTTAGAAGGAAAGCATAGACATATCGTTTTATCGGGAACAAGTGTTCCACACGTATTTGCTCTGTCGTTATTCGACGATTATCTATATTGGACAGATTGGAATCTCAAGGGCATCAGAAAAGCGAACAAATATACCGGTAAAGATCTTCAAGTTCTTCGCAATACGACACACAGACCGTACGATATTCATATAAGTCATCCGCTGCGTCAACTTCCTTATCCGAATCCATGCGGCACTAATAACGGAGGCTGTTCTCATCTCTGTCTCATTGCACCTCCGATCGAATCTAGCTATTTGAATATCGAAGGCTACGGCGAAGAAGGTGCAACATCTTACAAATGTGCCTGTCCAAATCAATTCTATTTAGCTCGCGATATGAAATCTTGTATTGCAAACTGCACCACCGGACAGCATAGATGTGAAGGAAAGGATGAGAAATGTATACCTTGGTTCTGGAGATGCGACGGTGAAAAGGATTGCAAGGATGGATCTGATGAGCCAGAGACGTGTCCAGTCAGACACTGCCGAGCCGGTACGTTCCAATGTAAAAACACGAATTGTACACCATCAGCTACAATTTGCGACGGAACCGATGATTGCGGAGACGGTTCCGATGAACAACAATGCCAGCACGAGTGTCCAGTTCTGGAATACAAGTGCAAATCTAGCGGAAGATGTATTCTCGACAGTTGGAAATGTGACGGCGATGCCGATTGCAAAGACGGCAGCGATGAAGATCCTCAGATGTGTCATAATCGACAATGTGATCCGGACACTGAATTCAGCTGCAAGAACGGACGTTGTATTCCACGTTTATGGATGTGCGATTTCGATAACGATTGCGGTGATGATTCAGACGAGCCGGCTTACATGTGCAGACAGAAAAATTGTACGACGGGATGGCAGCGTTGTCCCGGACAATCTAATTATAGATGCATACCGAAATGGTTGTTCTGCGACGGCAAAGACGATTGTCGCGACGGATCCGATGAACTCTCACAAAATTGTCCTAAATGCAATACCGAAACGGACTTCCAATGCAATAATAACAGGTGTATTCCGAAACAATGGCTTTGCGATTTTGCCGACGATTGTGGAGACGGAAGCGATGAGGCCGAAACGCATTGCAAAGGAAAATACAGAGAGTGTTCTGAATCAGAATTCAAATGCAACAATGGCAGATGTATTTCGTCTCGGTGGAGGTGTGATCACGAAGACGATTGCGGCGATAATACCGACGAACTCGAATGCGGAGGATTCCAATGCAAGAACGGAACGTTCCAATGCAAATCTGGACATTGTATCGCGGCTTACTTCCGATGTGACGGCGATAGAGACTGTCGAGATCTGTCCGATGAAATCGGTTGTCCACCAAGATATCCGGGTGGACGATATTGCCCGGAAAGCAGGTAAATCATCATAATTAAATTAATCCACGTATGAATAATATATTATTAATATAAATAATTTATTACAGATTCCAGTGCGAAAATAATTTGTGTGTTGCACAATCTGATCTTTGCGACGGTAGCGACGATTGCGGTGATAATTCCGACGAAGCACCGGCGTTATGCTCAAACTTTAACTGTGATACTCTTAGACGGTTCCAATGTGCGAATCATCGATGTGTACCAAAGTAAGACATCTTCTCATATTTAATTTAAAATTATAAACTAATGTTTGCCGAGTTGAAACTTACTTTTTTTTTATTTTAGATACCAAGTATGCGACGGAATAGATAATTGCGGCGACGGATCTGATGAAAACAACATGACACTATGTTCGACGAGAACGAAACCATGTGATCCGTTCACTCAATACCAATGTGCCAATAAACACTGCGTTGAAAAAGCTCAAGTATGCGATTTTGCTGATGATTGTGGCGATAGTTCCGACGAATTGGGTTGTCATCATTCAAAGACATGCAGTACAGTAGACAAAGGTATGAAAAAATTTCAATTACGTCGTCATTTATGTAATCGAGAGATGATATATATTTTTTTACGTATTAGGTGGCTGCGAACATCATTGTATGAACTTGACTGACGGTGGATATATATGCGCTTGTTACTCCGGTTATATTATATCGTCAGAAAATCCGAAACAATGTAAAGATCTTGACGAATGTGTAACGGGCTTGCATCATTGCTCGCAAACTTGTCAAAACTTAAACGGAACATTCTCTTGTGGCTGCCGAGATGGTTTTAGGTATGTATTATTTTATTATAATAATATCTCTATTTTACGTCATGTTTTAATATTTATTTTATTCGTATTTCAGATTATCAGATGGTATGTCCGGTGTGTGCAAAGCGATGGAAGAAAATGTTACATTATTATTTGCAAATGGACCTGAAATACGAGCATTCGAAACAAAGAAAAACGAAGAGATCTACATTTTAAATTCTGAAAAGCGAATCGAAGCCATCGATTACAATCCGACGTCCGAAATCGTGTTCTGGGCCGATAGCTACGATAAAACAATAAAACGATCGTACATGGTCAATGCGCAGAATGGTGAAGTTAAAACAGGCTTTGCCCAAGATCTCAACATGAAAGGCAATTCGAAACCGACTTCTATTGCCGTGGATTGGGTCGCCGATAATCTCTACTGGACCGAAACTGATAGAACCGGATCTAAACCTAGAGGAAGAGTAATGGTCGCCCGTACAGACGGACGCTATAGAAGAGCTGTAGTCTCAGTCGGCATTGAAAGTCCGACGTCTTTAGCGCTAGATCCACAACTAGGTAGAATGCTGTGGTCCGATTCGGGATCCGCTCCCAAAATTGAAGTATCGTGGATGGACGGATCTAAGAGAAGACCATTGGTAACCGAAGGCATAAGACATCCGACCGGCATCACAGTCGATTACGCAATGGACCACGCCATATATTGGGTCGATACCAAATTAAACACAATCGAAATGATGAAACAAGACGGATCCAATAGAAAGACGATATTACGCGGCGTTTTATTGAAACATCCCATTTCACTAGACGTGTTCGAATCGTCAATGTTCTGGATCACGAGAGATTCCGGCGAAGTCGTTAAACAAGACAAATTCGGCAGAGGCGTTCCGGTGGTTATCGCCAAGGATCTCATGAATCCGACCGGAGTTAAAGGTGAATAATTTTTTGACGATGTTCGATGATGATGTATGAAATTGTTTCTACATTGTTTTGTTTTATTTCAGTTTATCATCGGTTGAGATATAATACATCCTTGGCCGATCCGTGCAAAGCGTCGCCGTGCACTCATCTGTGTCTGCTCGTTCCGGGCGGAAGACGATGCGCTTGTCCGGACGGAGCGTCTCAAGCACCGCTGCCGCGTAGAAGTACTCAGGATGTCATCTGTGACGCTGGTAAATATAAATATTTTCGAGTTGTCGTTTAAACGATGGATTTGGTTTTAATTTGATTTATTTGCAGCCGCTGAAAGACCGAGACCGATGCCGAGAATATGCCCCTGTCAAAATCAAGGAGCTTGCTCCGATGCAATCGAAGAATCAAGCATTCTGAGTGAAGGAATAAGATGTCAGTGTCCGCCGGGTACTAGCGGAAGTCATTGCGAGTACGGTGGTGCTCAAAGCGCCGGCGGCAGTGATCAGGGAGCATCGAAAGCGACTGCAATTGTCGTACCGATTGTTGTTACGCTCTTGGTATTATTAGGAGCTGCCGCTGTATGGTTCGTCGTGAGGAAACGGCCATTGTAAGTTGCATTTTTTAATATTTCAAATGTTTTGTAATGAAATTATTTAACGTATTCATTTTTATTTGTAGCGGCAAGGGTACTGGATTGGGAAGTTTGGCGTCATCTCAAAGCGTCTCCTTCCGTCAAGGCTCCAATGTCGAATTCGGAGGAGGACCATTCGGCGGAGCGTTGGCTCCTGGCAACCCTGGAGAGCCTCTCGATGTGGCATATAATTTAGAGGGAGTCGGAAAGAATAGAGACTTTAGTAATCCAATGTACGATGCTGTGGTACAAAGCGGAAACGGGTCCGGAGTGATGGGTACGTTAATTATTAAGTTTATTTTCATTTATATATAGAATATTGAAAGTTGAGTTATTGATGAGGACTATGGATTTATCCCTGGACGCTGAACAGTCACGGGCCTTCTTAGTTTTTCAAATTTTATTTCTAAGTCACTGGATAAGTCAATGTTACCTATAACAACTTATAATTTTGGATTCTTGGATAATCTCGTACGTTCCTTCTCCAGTTACCTTACAGAGAGGAAGCAACACGTGACATACGACTCCCTAACGTAGTATGCTTACAATATACCTTCCGGAATTCCGCAGGGGTCAAATTTAGGAACTTTATTATTTATTTTATTTTAAATGATATTCATCGGGTCCTTACTTCAATGCACCAAATGCACCTTCGTCGCCGTTGGACATTGATTCTTTTCATGATTGGGCAATATTGAATCGTCTTCCATTAAATATTGGAAAATGTCAAGCAATGGTTTTTTTTAGATCAAAGACTTACAGACTTGGGAACATAACTCTTCCTAATCAATCGTCTTTTAAAGATCTGGGTATTTTGTTTGATTCTAAATTGAAATTTAATTTACATGTATCGGACGTATGTATGAGATCATCAAGAATGTTGGGCTTCGTCTTGAGAAATTCTCATCACATACGTAGCACCTTAGTCATACGAGTGCTATACAATGCATTGGTTCGGAGCTTGCTTGAATCAGGTTCCATTATATGGGCGCTTTATGACGCCTTGAATTCCCTCAAGAGTAGAGAAGATACAGAAAAAGTTTCTCTACATGAGTTTGGATTTTATCCCAGTTTATACCCCAGCTCATGGGTACAGGGCTGCCTGGGGTATGTAACTCTCCCAAAAAGAAGGTCGATCTACTTGGCAAAGCACTTCTTCAGGCTGTTGGCTAGCGGAGTACACAACTCCCTTGGACTGAGTGAGTTGCACTTATGGGCACCACCTCACTTCCAACGAGCTCGTTCACGTGTGGTTTTTCTTCCGCACAAATGAAAGAACAATCTCGGAAACTCTCCGGTAACCAGAGCTATTACTTGGCCAACTATGTCAATATATTTAATGTTAAATATCGCTAATTCGTTGATCTTTTATATGAAATTTTATATAATTAATTAATGACGGTGTGGGGGTGGGTTTATTTATTTATTCAAACATTTTTAAGAGAAACTTAGAGCTTAATATAAAAATAACAAATACATAGTTAAGATTTAATGGCTGAAATAGTGCGAGCAGAAGTCAGAGTATTGCGGTATCAGAGGGAGCGTGCTTTTTCCTAACGAGCGTAACTAGCTCGGTCGGTATCTTCAGTTTAACACTAGGGTTTCAGCTGTGAAATCTGGTGAAAAATCATCAGCATCGGTATTTAACCGTTGATCAGCTACCCCCGCTTGATTTCAGACCAAAAATTTGCTATCTTCTAGCGTCAGAGGGGGTAATTCTTCGTAATTGTTAAAATAATACTTTCTAGATTTTTGTCACGTCCATAAATCTCGTTTTGTATATTCTTTATTTTACGCGCATTGTTTTTAAGGTAAATAAATTTATAAAGATGCATAATGTATTTATGGTTAATATCTTTTTCAGATATTTATGAAGTACCATCCGAAGTCACGAAAGACAAAGTCGAATCAGCAATATTGTCGCCGAGCTCGACGGAAACCCGCGCGGCACCCGGCGGAAAGCAAAGGCAACTAGATCCGTCGCAAATCGACACCGGAAAGGATACGCAGTCGCTGGTGCAAGAAGACAAGGATTGCTAGCGTCCAATCCTCGCTGATCTCTCCGAATCTCAAGACAAGTCTTCGAGCATTTGGAGAATCAGTATTTCTAACGTGCCGAATATTAATTCATTGTCTAACATTCCAAACAAAGGGTATGCTGTATTTTGGTAATAAATATGTTGTGCCTTCATAATAAAAAAAAGAAAATATTGAAAACGTTTAAATTATGTGTTGTGCTTATAGTAAGAGAACTAACAATGCGATCGTCTTATCATCCTATTGGGTGATTGTGTATTGGAAGAAATAATTTTTAGTCGAATGCGAATATCATAAATGTGCGGGCGAAATCTCGCATCGCAATGCAAACGCGCGGCTGTAACATTTATTTATTAGCGCGAGATTTCGCCGCCATCTTCTATTTTTACTTTGAATATAATATAAAAGGGGTATATAATGATAAAAAAAAAAACTAATAAATAATTTGGTATAACTAAATTATGACATTGAGTGTATATTGGGCTCTCGATAATTATCGATAATCATTTCTTCTACTATAGATCATTAAAAAATTGTTGACGTTATCCTACGTAGTAGAAGTCATTATTTACGAATCAATGCATTGAGGGCCCATGATATCGTAACGGCTGAATAAAAATTGATGCCATACGTTTATTAGAATATTTTTAGATGGACGCAAAGCTAGAAACTCTCCGGTCCTCGTATAAAATAATATTCATAATAAATGTAAATATATTATATATTAGACTTGAACAAAAATTTATACATATGTCGATAAATTTTTTAGAGCAGAATTATTTTTATACTGGTTAAGGTACATATGTAAATATGCTTTAAAAATACACAAATGAATTTGTCGGCCGATTCACAATAATGACGAATCGACGATTGTTTGCATTCCATATTACTGATAGGTTCTATACGTTGAACGAGTACTATGTTTAATTTTTGTGATAAATATTTATATAAAAAAAAATAGTGGATGCATCATGATTTTACTAATGTTTGCATTTGTATAGATTATTCCTTGAAATTATTAAACAATCAATAAGTACTTTTGCCATATCGATTATGAAAAAAATAAATAAAAACAAATTCTTTTATAATAACGACGTTATCGAATTCTTTCGTAACAATACTGACGCATTTTGTCTGCAATTTAATTGGAAAGTCAAAATGTTTTGTTTTATAATTAGGTTATTATTGTTTTATTATTATTAAATTTTATTATGTAAATTCAAAATGATTAAATGACAATAAACGTGTATTGATGCATTGATAAGCAATATACTGATGTATAGCGTGAGAGGAGGACGATAACGATTTTTTACTACCCTTATATTAATTAGTCAAATATTTACGAGTGTTTATCGCGTCGGCGGTGGAATCGACGGCCGCGTAAAACCGATGTATATTTATTTGAATTTGTGTATATTTCAAATTTATGATATCGTGAGCGTACCATTAAGTTATCAGTATTGAGACGAAGATTATTTTTTTAGTTTGCACAATGTTAGTAGGGAAAATTAATATATTTGACGTATGCAATTGTCTCATTTTGTAAATAATATTATAGAAATGTGTATTTATATAAATATATATATATGAAAATACGGGCGAATTACAATAGTTATATAACGAAAAAATAATATTCTTGTCCTATAAAAATATATTTATAAAAGCGGCAGTCATATCTTGTTATTGAATAGTTCGTTATGTATTTTTTTTTTATTTTATTTTTCAACAATCTCGGAGGATGAAAATCATATTTTTTAAATATATATATATATTTCAATACTCGTAAAATTAATTTTAATTATTTAGTTTATTTTAGCGGTTATAACAATTTGGTCAGTAGGTTTTTTGCTATAAATTATCGCCGCGACTGTTGTAATAACGGGATATGCCTGTGTATAATTAAATTATTACAGTTATTATTATTATAATGTATTAGACGAATACTATGAGCGTGTGTACGTGTGCGTGCGTATCGCTATCATTTGTTTTGTTACTCGAGCGCGTAGTAAAGGTTAAAAATGTATATCAAATAACACCGTCCAATGAAAAATACCAATATCAAATAATATTGAATAATTTTTGTAAAAATTATATATACATCGTGACATTCCCATCGTGAATCAATTCACCGTTATTGTGTTGAAATTTTATTTGCTTGTTTTTGTTTTTTATCTCTTCATCACATTTTTTTTTTTAATTAAATACGTCTATTTCCATTTGTACTTATATTCCGTTTACTAATCATTTATTATATCCGACGTAAATAAAAGTAGCGGTGTTTGTCTGTATTTCAAATTATATTTATATTGATTATTTTTTTCTATAACGGATTTGTATATTTATATTAAGTATTTTAAAAAAAAATGTTGGCATAAATCTTTATTAATGAACAGACATAAGTTTTATTATTGTTTTTTTTTATTTTATTATATATACGTGTAATGTGATGCGATATTTATTATTACAAATTTTATTATATGACACAATGTTAAACGATCATATGATGAGTTATGTACAGATAAAATTTCTTCTATATATTTAAATCATGTGGGAACAAATTGTGTATGTTTTCCATTTAAATAAATTGTGAAAAAAATATTTTACGTTGATTTTAATTTATTCCGATGCAATCGAAACCGGACGGAATCTGATCGTTGACCTCTGCCCAAGATTATTCTCTAACGAGACGGGTTTTTTTTATAAAAATATCTCTCACTAACGACGATACATACAAAATTATGTATTTTTAATTCCGATCATCGTTGAAAAACGCCGAAGAAAATGAATTATATTATAAAAAGATTAAATAAATGAAAAAATCTAGATATTTATTGAGGAATTTTAATTTCTTTTATTTATTTTATTCCGCTCAAATCACCGAAACTCCATCAACGATTCTACAGTGAAACCCCGTTTTTACGTTTTTGAAGGGACCGATAAAAATATACGTAATTGGAGGGAAAACGCAGATTTTGAGTTAGATAAAAAAACATTTAAAAATTGAAAATATTTTTTTATTTAGATAATCATGCTGGTTTTGCAGCTCCTTCGATCTTATAAATCTTTTGTTGGGATTGGATTGGTATTTGGTTCGGATAAGTTTACATCTTCCTCACCGGATAATTCTTCGTCGGATAAGTTTTACGTTGATGTGACTGTCCACTAAATCATCTATATCCATAACTTCAGATGTCATTAATGTCGAGGTCCATGTAATTAATTAATTAATTGAGTTTCTGTAGGAATTTTTTCTAAGCTATCAATAGCATTGTGCGCAGTAATATTTTCTACTAGTATTTCTGGCTCAGCTCCGCCGAGACTTTTATCTCTGGTGCTTTCTATTTCATATTCTTTTTCTATACAAACAGGCTGTAGCATGGCCGGAGAATCTCAACATCGACATCTGATAAAGCCAGCAGTCAGAGAAGCCCGCCGAAGTATGACCACATTATAATGATAATCAACACCATGGTCTACCAAGAACAAACACGCTCCCTGATTCGGCCCGTTAATTTGACCTGGTAATAACTGGTGTAGAGGCGTGATTATCCCGGGCTAGGTTGCTCCGTCTCCCTAGACACCCTAAGGCAAATGCTGGGATAGTTCCTCAAGCCGTTTTCCATCACATTACCGATCCTAACAACTTCACCCCGTCCTTCAGTTGCCAGGCCGTAGTGGCAATGAGGAAACTCGTTCGGATGGAAGCAATGTCACATCCGTCGGCTGTTTTAGACTATTGCTAAGGCGTACAATGTTGGTCTGCCGGCACAAAGAGGGGCCCACCCCTCCGCTAAGCTAGTGGATGAACCTGCATCAGGATTATGTAGCCAACTAATGTTTTCGGCGTGTTCTGAAGGACAAAGGCAACTTCAACCTGCAATGAGCTCGCGAGGAATGGCAAAGTAAAAGTCATACGAAATCGTCATCATCAACACAGTGTAATGCATTGGGTCTAAAATATATACGATTATCTAATTACTCGTCGATAGTATCTACATCATTAACCCTTTGATGTGCGTGAACGTACGTGTACGTCAGCACTATCATATCCCAGATAGACTAGCGTCTTATCTTAAATGGAACACTTTCAATTTCGAATAAAATATTATTACTTATTTTTTTATGCATACTACATAGATTTATCTATAATATGTGAAATTTATTTTAATTTCATCACATATTTTTAGATAAGAAAAAAATAGATAACAGAGTGAAAAAAAATCATTCGTAAAATTAAACGAATATATAAAAAAGCTGCCTGGCCTCGAATGCCATTAATACCAATTCTTAGAATGATTTTGTATTGTTAAGCAAAATAAAGATTTTTTATATTGTGCTATTCATGTCCCATACATAATATGTCGCTCAAGTTCCAAATTGATATTGTGGTTTTTTTATTATTTCAAAAATATAATATCCATGTCGCATAAATTAGCCGAAGAAGAAATAGATAACGTTTTTATTGAGAGCGAAGGTGAAGAAGTCATAAAAGATCTGAATAATTTGGTCTATCATTTGAATACGTCTTTAGATGAAGATTCGGACTCTGAAGAGGCACTTCAACTTACGAGGGGCAAAAGTCGTTGGATAAAAAAACTAAAATGAGAAGATGATGATGGTGATTGGCCTTATTAAACTATAACGTGAATACTGGCACTGTTGATAAGCCTGATATGATGATGAGTTTAATGGACAGCTCCCGAAAATCCCTCAAGTGATTTAAGAATTCTTTTCCAACTATTAGACATGACCACACTAAATGCATATAATCTTTATCTAAATAGAAACCTAAATTTAGTACTTATAAATTAACCGACTTCCGCGACATGTATGGCAAACAATATTAACTAACTAATCAAAGGGTTAAGGATGTTTTTTCCATCATCATTGCCAAAAATATGCGAGTGAATTGGGTTCCGCTCATTTTACTCATAACATAAACCCATTTATAAATTGTAGATCTTTAATGAAATTATAATTTGAAAAAGCATTATAAAGATACGAAAAGAGAAAACAGATATTAATATATGTATAATATATCTGAGGATCATATACAAATATACAACGGCAAAATGTAAATTATATCGTTGAGTTTGAATGTAACAGTTACGAACGATGCAATTCCGTCTCAGTGCCTATGTTGAATTAAATCATTGTCGTCGTTTAGTACGACGTCGTCGACAAACAAACATATTTGTACGACGGAGAGGATACGAGGCATCGCGATTGTTTGTTTTATGTAATAGAATTATACATAATAATGTCGACACGGGGTCAAAATTTAATCATAAACGTCCAAATAATATTTTTCCCAATTATATTTTAATTTTAATTGTACATTGCTATACTTCTGGGGGAATTGCGACGTTAACACATTTTATTACCCAACACATTTGATGATAAACTGATGATAGTGATGACCTGGGGGTCTTGGTGGTGAGATTGATACTAATCAATCCAAAAATATATTTTTAAATAATATTTTTTGTTGCTTCCATGTAAGTATTTTTTTTTACTGATAACAAAATTAAATAGTTTAAATACTTTAATAAAATGAAAATTAAATATATAAACAAAGTATTATGATTTGGCACAACGTGTAATATACTTTTAGACTGGATCCGATTTTTTTCGGAAATTTTAGACGAATTTCTCATTAAATGTTATATTTATTTAAATGACGTGGCGAAAAATATCAACTGTTATTTGTGGGGGCAGCAACCATGGCTGCGCAAAAAGTTGTTATGGCCAGGATATTTTTTTTTATTTTAAAAGTATAATTTGACGTTTGACGATGGAGAGTATATTTGACGTTTCTTTGTAGGTATTTCGATTATTTCGATGGATATGGTCGAATTTAAAGATTAACCACTTCATGCGCGAATTATTTTTGCTAAAACGTTCCAAAAAAATCAATTTTTTTGTTTGTTTTTAATTTGAAGTATATACAGTCAGCGTATATATATACCTTCCAATAGCGTTTCCTCTAGATCGCTGCTTTTTACAAAATTCCTTGTCAACCAAAGAGCATTGACCTTTATTTCTCTCGGCAATGTATGATAGATTTACGAAACATCTAAATTGACATTAAAAATATTAGAATTTTGTAGAAAACAGCGATTTACAGGAAATGTTATAGGAGGGTTGACTGTAATTATATTAAAAAAAAATGTTTTTATATTTTTTTCAATCCTTTTTTTTTACTTTTACGCAAAAAAGTCGTATTGCATGTAAAGTCGTAAAATGCATTGAAAATCTATCATCAGTCTATAGCAAAGTAAGAATGCAATTGAATAAAATAAGCTAGAGAGTAATCCTTTCATAATTGACTAGAAAATACAATAATAAAACTGTGATTTATTTAAGGGATCATCTGGCTTCACACGAATATGCGTGAGCACGGAAATTGGAATGCTTTTGCTTGAAGCGTATTCGCGTGAATACGCATGAAGTGGTTAAGGCTTAACCCGATCGTGTGTGTGGTGTGTGTGCGCCATGGCGGGGCGGGCAGGCTCTGCTGTCAGTGTCAGTTCGGGCAGCACAGCGGCGGCTCGTCTCCTCCACCATGCCGGCCACTAATGCAAGATGTGTCTCTTTGGACAACATGAATCCTCATGTCCTCGTGATGGAGTATGCTGTCAGAGGCCCTCTTGTCATTAGGGCCAGCGAGATCGAGAAGGAGCTCACTAAGGTTGGTGCATCCTGGATTAAAATGACGACAATATCATTGTGCAAATTTTTAATAAACTACGATCCTATTGTTCCAAAAGGACAACGCTCCACCGCATGCTTTTGTTTACCAAACGAATGCATTATCCTACATTTTGGCACCAGATCATTGATAAGGAATTACCTTTGCGTGAAAAATTTAACATATCCCATTACATCAATAAAAATCAATATTTTATCGTGCGGACGTTGTGATATCATAAATAATTCACGTCTACTTACATACTACAATTAAATTGATAATGTTAAGCGTCACCGTGGTACATAATGAGTTTTTAAAAATAACAGGAATCCGTGTGATACGATATAATTATATTTAAACTCTTGAAAAATTTCGTTTTAAACTATGAATAATTCTCTCTGGACCTTGAAAACTTTGTCATTGAATTCAAGTGATTTAAATATATAAATAAAAATCGTTTTAGTGAATTTTTACATTTTAAAATTATTTAAATTAAAAACCATTGTTTAAATATTCCGCCACAAAACTATTGTGATAATTAATCGACGTACTCAATGTAAACGCCATTGTTTTATCAAAATAAAAATCCCGAATCTTATACGAGCATGAAATAGCAGTTTATTAAACTTTATATCCTTGATTCATCGTCTAGCTTTTTGTTCCGTACACTTCCTCGGACTAGACAATGCAAAACGTTGATAAACAATTGCACAAAAATACTATTTACACGAAAAATTATATTCGTACAACAAGATTTGTTCGTAAACGATACTTTTGGATATTATATATGCTATAATATTAATTTATTTATTGATTACATTTTTTTACAGGGTGTCATTAAGCCATTCAATGAAGTTATCAAAACAAACATCGGTGATTGTCACGCCATGGGACAATTGCCCATCACATTCATCAGACAAGTAAGTGTCCAATAAAAACACACGGCATCTGCTATATTAATTTTTTTTTATACTAGTCAACCTTGAAAATTAGCTTTTTGAACATATACGTAATTTTGTTGATAAATAAAATATGGCGTATAATCGTGGATGGAAGTATTGATTCTATATAAAATGTAGAAACCTATGGTTATAGCAACAATAAATAATTGATTGCTCAATATGTCTGCAGGTTCTTGCTTTGGTTGCTTATCC
>JAGXCT010037025.1:0-52648 GCA_022495035.1 Philopotamus ludificatus
AATTAATTATTTCAGATTTAGGGGGCCGTGACATGAAAGTAATTGGGAAGCACTGCTCTATATCAAAGAGGTACAAATTTAGGTACAAATCTATTATCAAAGAGGCGATATTTAGTATATACGTATTATTAAGGATTTCAGGATTGTCTTGATTTGGGTATATTAATTAGTTTTTTAATATTTAATAAAAAAATCCGCCTAAAAATCTATATTATTTCAATTTATAATGATAATTTAAGATTGACAAAATTGGGTTATTTTAATCGAAAATCAATTAGATAATGAAATTAAATCTGCTACTATATCAAGCTATATTACAATATACAGGTTTGTTGAGGTGTATATTTGAAAACGGTCGTTGGCAAACAGTCGCGGGGGAAACTGAAATTTAATCATCAGCGTCTGGGACAAAGCCGAGAGCAAAGAGAGCCTCCTGGAGTATCCAAAATTCTTGAATAATTTATGGAAACCTTACAAGTTTACAAATTTAAATTTCGTCGACCCCCCCCGGCCTAACCGAATAATATTAAATTTGATTTCGCCCACATTTGCATACGACCCCACCCGATCGTCCGCAATAATGTATAAAACCGCAATTAATACTGCGGGGGGTGAAAGGTAATTTTTTTGCGATGATTTATGTACACACGAGGTCTCATTCATAATTTACGCAGAATTTAAATTCGCCCCGGCACAAAAAAGATCATAATAATTGGGTGATTTATAAAGAGCGATTCATCATAAAAGAATTATTTATATTATCGCTCGATATGAATATAAGAACTAACGAGATACATCAAAATGCAGCGACTGTGGAAAATTTTGACGTCGTAACAAGGGAAAATGACCGAAACTCCACTCGACGCACATGGTTTTTTGTCGTTTCTTCCTCTTGCTTCACCATCCTTTTCTATTCAATATAATTTCATTTATACTGAAAAGGAAATGCCCACCATAAACAACCATGAATCTTTACGACCACCTCGTAAATAACCACCCGGCCGGAACAAATGCTCTCGTCGAGTTCTACGTCAAAATTTGTCAACCACGTGTAATGATATTTTCACTAATAACGTGATGCTGGCGAGATGCTTTTAAGGGCTTATAAAAACGCGGTGTCTTAATTTGAAAAATTGTGATTGAACATTTCCAGAACATTGAACTGATGCTTGACTGCATATACCCTGATGAAGTACAATAATTCATTTAATACTGTCATAATTTTCAATAACATAAATATCATGATATATTCACAGTATTTAAATAATAATAAAAATAATAATAAGATTTTTATTAGGGGGGATAGAAGGAAATACTGCCCAGTGCCTCAACTTGACAACTTAGTTTGTTAGACAAAAATAATGAGAAAGGCAAAGCAGAACGAAATTTAAATCTAACCATAATCAATCGTATAATATATGCCCTGTGATCATTTTAAATTCTCAAGGGCCTCTAAAATATTGGTTGCTTGGGGCCTTGAATTTTCTCTGAAAGGCGTTGCACACAGGTTTAATTAAACGTTAATGTTTTTTCTTTAATAAATGTTATTGAAGAAAAAATGTATCATCATTTACGTATTCTACTTAGTGTGGGACTTAGCAATTGAGAGGCCCCAGGCCCAATTAAATTTTGAGGTCCCCCCAACCTCAGTTTTTTTCATTACACCTATTTACACCCTAAAATACCATGCTAGATCCACTTCCAATCCAATTCCGTCAACTTCAGGATAAATCAAGAACCTTAGAATAAATTCAGTTCCGCCAACTTTAGTAGAAATTCAATCCAGCCAACCTCAGGAGGAATCCAGTTCTGTTAACCTTAGGATAAATCCAGTATTGTAAACTTCAGGGGAGAACTAGTTATGCCAACCTTAGAAGGAATCCAATCCTGCTAACTTCAGGAGGAATCCAGTTCTGCCTACTTCAAGATAAATCAAGTTTTGCCAACTTTTAGGAATGCCTTTTGTAAAGCGGCGATAATTACTCGTTGCTATCCTAAGACATTAATTATGTAATGTGATATCATTTTTCAATAAATTCTGCCACAAATGTATCCATTCTCAGTGCTTCACTAAACAACATACTAAATATATATGTTTTTAGTTTAATTTAAAAAAAGCTAATTTAGATAGATTCGGTTTGTCTGATTTTGCCAACATTTGGCGGACTCCCAAAAAATTATATAAAAAAATATTAGGAGCCCTCTAAAGGCCTGGGACCCTGAGGGACTGTATGACGAGGGCCCAAATGCTTTCCATCATTTTGTCTTAAGGTAGCTACACCTCAAAATCCATGGATCATGGTCTGCGGAATAATCAATGCCATCCGAAAACATGTCATAGCTGACGTTATTCACATATCTATTCAATTTAGGCAACGCTTTTAAAATAATAAGGACATAAAGGAAAACCTTTCGGGTCATGTTACGATAATAGGTTTTCTTGATCTCAGTTTTTACAGGTGAGAGTTTTGAAAGAAATTTAATTTAGTATCTCTGGCAATAATGTCGGTGTACAGATATGATTATTCAGTTAAAAATTCTATGATAGTACTTTCTTCTCAATACAATTTCTTACAAAATTGATTTCTGCCTCAAACCGTAGTGGCAACCAGTAAACTCAAAACGATTCGCTAAAGCATGCGAAATTGATCTCCAGACATAAAGATAGATCTGTTCCTCCTTAAAACTAGAAAGTCAACCGTACCAATTATCAAATAATCAAAGCCGTAATAAATTATATACAAAAATTTTAATTGTTTGGTGCAGAGTCTAGTTTTCTTTATTCTCCATCTCCAAACACACAAACGTTTCTGTCCTAGCGGAACTGGGCAACACAAAGGAAGACAATCTCTTGATATGACTTAAACGGATACTTCGCTATTATTAGGGAACTCACAAAAGGATACGATAGCCTGGAGAAGCTCGTCACGCTTAGCAACGTACAAGGACACAGGGGAAAGGGCAAATAAAGATCGCCACTGGCTCCACCGACGTAGCAGATGTGATGCGAGATGCGGAATGCAGAGGAGCCTGTAGAACAAGAGTATACAGGTCAAGGACAGTCACGATCCTCAGACAAAAGCGTACCGATTTATTAGGAATTTTTAGCAGTGCCTTATAAATATTAAATGAAAATATGTTTCATTAAATGAATAAATATCCTAAAATTTAATTCTGGCGCAATGATCAAATGATAAAATGATTCGTGTTCATTTTATTACAGCATCTGTAATTAAGTTGTACAAGAACAATTACATCACGGAATTTCCAATTTCTGCAAACATAATATTTCTTCATACAGTGTGATTAGGCAATTACGCTTTCACATACCTATTGTTGTATTGTAATTAACGATATCCACGTTTCGCTGCGGAAAAAAGGTATCTCCGGCCGAGGGAGGCTGCGGAGGTCGGAGAGGAGCGGGCTATTCGGAGGTTAGAGTATGGAGGCGGTGGAAACCCACAGTCCGTTTAGGTGTAAAAATGTAACAAGGGGGAGGAAGATGAATGTGCTATCAGCGAGGGTAGGAAATGGCTCGTTCCGACCAATGTACCGTGGACGTAGTTAAAATGTCACGTTCATTTCACGTTTTACATGTTACGCAGGGAGATTTCGGCTCGGGATTTTGCGGAAATATCGACCTTTTCAATTAAATTCATTAGCAAAGGTTAGTTTCGGCTAGAGGATTAAATCCGGCAGTGCGCCTTTTAAAAGCGTTGCGATGAACGACCGGAGATGAAATTGAATTAATCAGAAACGAACCGAGTTTATCGCGTACAGTATGTTCGATGGTCATCAAATTTTACAACCAATAAAATATCCAATTTTACACGCCGTACAAGAAAAGAGCCTGTGTGGTCTTCCGCCAACGACCGCTATTTTGGAGGCATTCCAAAACTATAAAGTCGGGGTCAACAATAAAACTTTGTACGAATTCCAAAGGAGCGAATGGTAATCTTTGCAAAAATACATACCGCAACATATTTGATAATTGTATACAGGATCATGTTATAGTTTCCGCATGTATGATCTCTGGTAGTTTCAGCTTAGATCGCTTAGCGGAAACCGCTCATAGTTTCAGACAAGATTTGTTTGCCGCGTAAACAAACCTTATCCCTTAAAGTTTTCAAAGCGTACGCCATCCCTAATGACAAGACGAGCGGAATACGTCCGAATCAATTTTTTTAACACTAGGGTTTAGCAATGAAAGTGAATGGATTCAGGGTGAATTTCATAAAGAGGCGATGCCGAGAGATTTTACAGCTTGAGCTCATATCATGTTACGTGACAGCTAATAAATAGCTTTATAAAAGTTTTCACGAGGGTCTTTGAAATTTGTAATATCAAGTTTCCATTATAATTGAAATTATAGTAGACGGCTGCTGAACATTTCTGAAATTATATTTTATAACATCGCCGAACTGTCTTTAAATTGTGATAGTGAACAGTGGTTGTTTTAGATTTAATAATAGCTCAATACTATAAATCTATTTTAATGTTTTATCTAATGTGTCTATGTAATGAGATAAATAAACTCTCATATTATTTAAAATTTATATAAAATATACATCTTTCTTAGAGTATCTTAAGTAAATATTATTAAAATAAAAATATGTAATGGAATCATTAATAAATGTTTAAGTTTGATTAAAAACAAACTCTAACTTTGTACTATGACTTGAGAAATTCAATTGAATTGATAATGTCAATAATGTTAATTTATTATATATGTTGGTACACTTCTTCTTGCAATCTTTTGACATTGGCTAAGTGTTATAATGTAGAGGTCGATTTTTTTTATTTATGAATAAAATATAGAAAATGAATTTTTGATCAAAATCAAAATATGGTTTTGATGCATCAGCCTCCGTATTTATTTATCTAATATGACCCCTGCCAATTCTTACTATTTCTAAAGATAAAGGATAAAAGGAAAGGACAGCTAGGAAATGAATGCTAGCCCAAAATTACCATTAGAGAAGTACTTCTAAGATAAAAAATAGTCAATGGAACATTATGCAAATACGTCAATTAAAATCAATCGATCTATCCTAATTTTATTAACATTTTTGTATATGTTGCAGTACTAGAAATGGAAAATGTATTTAATAAATAATTAGATTGTATAAAGTTTTCTTCAAATTTATTCAAAATCAAAAAATTGCATTTTTTTTAAATGATGAAAAAAATTCTGAAAACAAAAAACTGAATTAAACTGTGTTTTTATTATATCTCCTAGTCTATTCACAATATTTTAAATCGAAGGACTGTCTATAGTCATCCCCTTTTATTCGTTATTATTCATTACAAGTAAAGTAAAAATTACATATAATAATAATAATCAATCGAGTCCCAAAAGCATATTAAGTCTTTTTATCACTTATTTTCTAATTTAAAATATTAATTTTATAAAATTCGGTATAATCGATTTTAGAGGTCACCCTGATTTTAGTTTGTCCTTTAGCTATTTTCACCATCTTTATACTTTTGAAACCATTTAAATCACTGTCGAGGATTCGAGACATCATCATAAATATCACAGATAGTCTGAGTAGCTTGATTTAATTTCAATAATACATAAAATAAAAACAGAAATAAATACCACTAATCTATCCTTTAATCTCTGGCTATTCCTTTTTTACTGTAAGCCGATAAAATCAAAATAGAAAGATATTTAAAAGAGCACGATATCTACATAAAATGTAAAATCAACGACATTCGGCGACAAACTGGTTTGAAAATAACGAAACAAAAATGTTTTTTTCCCTAATACCTAATACTGTGTCTTTCATTGCAGGAAGTCTTACTTCTGACTAAATATTATAAATCTATATGATATCCCTGTACTCGACGGTATCCAGAACTATATACTTAAAGGTAAAAATATACCATTGCAATATTATATAATATACCTGCTGTTGGCTGATAAATCAATCATAAGCACTTTCGTGGACACTCGTGTGGAAGGAAAATAGGACCACGTTATATTATACAAAATTTGGAAAGAGGGTGGATTCGATATGGATATAATGGTGGTTGCAAAGACACACAATTTTAAAGAGGCATCAGTTTCTTTATTAACAACCATAAAAGCAGACAAATCGGCTTACCCGACCCAAGGAAAACGGAATTATTTCTTAACAATTAAAACAACGAAGAGGAGATTATAAACAATACAATTGATAGTAGCGCACTAACAAAGTTTAGTGCTTTCTATCCCGGAAGGCTTTCATCTTCTTACGTGGCTAACATGATTCAACTGTTATATAATAAATAAACATAATAAACTAAAAATGGCTATGACACGTGTCGATTATGTCACTCTACTAAATACAGGATTGCCCAAATATCACAACATCTTTTAAAATTCAAATAACATTCTGTAATTAAATATTTTTTTAAATTTAATTTTAGATTATTAAAGCGTTATCCTTGGAAATTAATAATGAAGAAATTCAAGATTGAGCAACGTGTTAAAATAATCGAATTCTATATAGAAAACAAATGGGTCATTTCATGAGTCATTTCTGGGTCAGAAAACTACCACATAAAACTATACTTCGTTTGTTCCGGCGGTTTCAAATTCAGGAGTCTGTGAGTGATTTGCCACATGCTGGGAGGCCACGTTCAAGAAAGTCACAGGACAACATTCAGCGTGTACGCCAAAGCATCAAAGAGGAGTCTTCAATGTCAACTCGAAGGCAGTCCCAGCAATTGGAAATGTCCCGAACCTCGCTCAAGAGGATTCAAAGGATGCTGCATGTCTATCCGTATAAGATACAGCTAGTACAGGAACTAAAGCCAGCAGATTATCGGAATCGATTAGCTTATGCTGTCCAGATCCAAGAATTAGCATGGTAAGACGATTATTTCATTTACAATCTCATAATGGGCGACGAGGCCCACTTCCACCTAAACAGATATGTTAACAAACAAAATATGGGATTATGGGTGGCTAGAAAATCCAAGAATAGTCCACTAACGTAGTCTGCATACCGTAAAAGTAACAGTTAGTTTTGTGTAACTGCAGGAAGAGTTCTTGGACCTTACTTCTTTGAAGATGAAGCAAAAAATGCACTAACCATCACTGGCGAAAGGTATGGAGAAATGCTAAAGAATTTTGTGCGTCCGGCAGTATTGAACATACCGGAAGTATGGTGGTAGCTAGATGGCGCTACTACTCATACAGCTCGCCTGACAACTAAACATTTAAGGCATTTTTTTTTGAGAAGGATAATTTCGCGAAATTCTGAAATTACTTGGCCGCCACGCTCACCTGACTAACTGTTCCAGACTTCTTCATGTAAGGGTATTTGAAAGATAAAGTATACCGTAACAATCCTCGAACCATTTAGCAATTGAAAGCCAACATTTTTTTTTACGTGGCCTTATAACCCTGAGGCCTTATAACCTTTACCACCTGGAGAACACCTCCATCTCAACCATGATGTTATGACTGTGACGGATGTTCTCAAGGTTATCTTGGCTCTTCGAATACGGGTCAGGTCGCCAACCAAAGCCCGGGAGCCGAGCTGTCACTCGCGGATTGTAACAACAATAATCAGACGAGGTTAGGGCCAATTCGTATTTAATTTACGGTCTTATCGGGTACTACAGTCACCTCCTATAGCACACACGTCACTGAATTGGCCTGGATAGCGGCCTGGCTCCTCATAGCTCCGTAGAATCTTACGAAACCATGATTGTGCCCAACCGCCATCGCCACCACGTCTGATACCGGCACGTGACAACCCTCGACTCCTATCCGTAACATCCGTAAATAAATTAAAGGAATAAGCCAAGAAACAATACGACACGTTATTATTCACGCCTTAGAAAGAGCGCGTCAGTGTGAAGAGCAAAATGGAATTAATGAGAAATGGAAAAGTTATACCATTTTAAAATGGTGTTGTGACTTTTAGGCCACCCTATATATATGCATAGTATTACAAATAGACATAGACCAAGCAACCCGATTTTCTAGCTTTCTTTCGAAGTTACAGTATTATATTACATACTTAAGAAATACACAATTTGACCTTGAAGATTTACGTACTCGGGGGGAGCGGTATAGAAGGGACGGTCGAACTTATTACAGAAAACCGCGCTTTAGCCAGAAGCGTTAAAGGAGGGTTTATTATATTATTTATACAATTAAGATGTCGTGTCTTAAGTTACATAAAAACGACCGCAATTGACGACGTGGCCGCAAATATGTTAAATGACTTAAGCATGGTTCACAAAATGTCATAGATTCCCAAAATAAGTGAACCTTTGTTATCGAGAAGTTATTCGTGTGAATTAGATAGTATTATTAACAATGTGACTGACAAATCCACTTTTATGTTTGGGCATGGGATTTAAATTGAAGCTTTGAATACTCATTTTAATAGATACTGATTGTATTTAAATATGACACGTATGATCAAAATTTGATCTGAGACAACACAACACCTAATTAGCGTCACGTACGACGCCTGCACTGCGTGCCGAATCGTCGAGGCCGCTTTTCCACGCGACATTTCCATACAGGTGCCGTATTCAATTAGAAATTTAGGTAAGCCCACGTACACGTGGAATTGTTGAAATTGTAATCACATTAGCGAGGGCCATCAAGAAGCCATTATTGGCGCTATTGTCTAGGAGCCACGTATCTCGAAGCAGAGACCCACAATGGCACACGCCCGGCTTCTACCCCCATTAATTGTGACGTGTACAATGGGTGTGGAAGGAGCGAGAGCAAGAGCACTATTTTATCGGGCGACGAAAGGGTTAAGTCCTTTGTATTGCATTAGCGCGCTTGCAACTATATTAAATTATCGTCTAGAAATTTCAACGAACATCTTTTGCATTTTAACTGAATTTTCAGTGTTGAAACGTGTAATAACGAAGCTGAAGGCGTCGCCGAAATGAACTCGCGCAAAAACTTGACATACACACGAGACAAATATCCATATATCATTTATATATTTTTTTTATTGTATGAAGCATTCAAAAAGATCTTAAAAAGTTTTCCACAAAGCCCTACCCATTTATTAAAACTTGATAAATAGATCGCTTCGGTTAGAGCGTAACGTGTGGGAGCATAGAAATGTTTCCGTGGATAATTTTTAACTATAAAAGCTTCGACCACTTTATTCAATCGGGTCGGCGATGCCGAATTTGTTTTGCGGACAGAGTATAGCAAAAAAAATATCCAAAGTTAATTATGGAAATGTCTGGAAAGCTCTGTCCATTATCCCCGGCGATATAAACGGGTGCGATGATAAAAGTTTTCGGCAAAGCTCTGCTCGCTGAATAATACGTAATGTGCTTGCAAATCATACTGTTAAAGCATGATGAATAAATTAATTGAATAAAGCCGAGGCACGGCGTAACCGTGCGGTTTAAGGTCACGTTTTATTGCGGGGGTCACAGTCCCTCAGGTTAATTACGACCGTTAATAACCGGGGGACAGTGCCGGCACGTGGCTGGGATAAGGACAATTCATCTTGGATTGATCGCAGTCTCCGCATTCGACGTCTATATCTTGAAATTTATCGAGTTAAGAAGTACTGGTAAAACATTTCCTAAGATTGTATATAAAATAGATTTTATTTTAACATTAAAATCTTTATGCATTTCAATATACTTTGATGATCTATTAACGAATTTTCGTATTTCTTCATTAAAATGATTCAGGATAAGCTACCCTAACATTAAAGGTCATATCTTTTTATATTTTCTCAATCGAGAATTTGGTAAGGCCCATGCCCTCAGCGAGTGAGAGCCTTGTGGCTGGCGAATCATGATGATGATGAAATTGGATACAAATAAGTATTGGAAAATGTCAAACAATGACATTTTCTAGATCAAACAGACTTGGAAACGCAACTCTTTCTAAGCAATCGTCTGTTAAAGATCTGGGTATTATGTTTGATTCTAAGTAAAAATTTAGGTAACATGTATCGGCCGTGTGTATGAAATCATCAAGAATGTTGGGCTCCGTCTTCAGAAATTCTCATCAGTAATATTCTCATCAATAGTCAGGTTAGTATGATCTTAATAATCTTTATGTTTTGATATTTTTTCATTATTTATTTACCCCATATAAAAAATGACAAACAAATAAAGCTATCTAGACCATCTGCAATATTTAAAGAGACATCTTGAATCATTGACAATGCTGGTTATAGTTGTAAAAATAGGTAAACTTAAATCAGGACAATCTTTTAAAATCGATCATAACACTTATTCACCTAAAAAAAATATAAAAAATATCCTTGAAGACGTTGGTTGTCCATAGTTAATAATGAAGGATAATATTAAAAGTCATACAAAATAATAGACGAGGATTTTGGGTGCTGCACAAATTTTCTCTAGATGTTTCTGTTACTGTAAGCAACGATTAACTCTCAGTTTATCTCAACTGTCTTTATATGAAACCGATACTTTTCTTAAAAGGTTTATTACTAGTGATGAGAAGGAAGTTTTTACACTAATGTGAAGAGAAAAAACAATGTAATTTATAGAATTAGGTACCTATGTCTACCCCTATGTCGACCACCATTGTCCAAAAAAAATGTTTCCATTGTACTTAGTGAGATGTTTTTTTAATTATTCTGGTATTAATTAACTGACTATTATGTGGAGGAAAAACTTAACAATATATAATATTATCGTGCGTTTTTTGTTATAAAAATAAAAAAATTCCGGCAATAAAAAAATGGTATTTCTTTCTGTTTTACCCTGTATTAGGCATAATACTTGATTCAAAACAATAAAAATATTACTCGGTGAGAGGCTTAAAAGTTTTATAACACCAATTTTAGATGAAACAAAGTATTTTGCTTTCATTTTAATAAACTTTCAAAACTACGATCGTAGCTTGAGATAGAGAATTTTCTTCTTATGAAACAATTTTCATAACACTCTCATATGGCAAGTAATCATATAAATTTTACTTGATATTGTTACTTCATCGGTTTTCTTAGTTATTCAATTAAACGTAAAAATGTATATTAATAAAATTAAGCATTATTTCTTAATTACCATGTAATGTAATGTTATAACAGATTTATATTGATTTAATACGCACCCAATTAATAAAATCGGTACTGCTAAAAAAATTAACAGTTATAAGAAGCTATGCAAAAGTCATTACATTAACCTGTTATTGCACCTTTGGACTATCATCTTTCGAGTCAATAGAATATATGCTTCAAGATAAAAAAAAAATGTCGAACAAGTCCTTTATCATTTAGATCTGTATTTTGTTTTACAAAAAAAACTACTAATTCTTTCGAAGAAGATCACAGAAAATAAGATAAAATATTTAACAGAATAATATTGTACAGTTTTTCTTTAAATTTACTTTTTGTCACAGTAAAAAATACATTTTAGTTGTTTTATCTAACATTTTATGTATTTATATTCAGATGATCTGTTTGCGTAGTATATTTGCACAATGTTGCATATCTCTCGAGCTTCTGGCGACAAATATTATGCAGAAGTACTGCAAATGTATGGGGCACTGGTCGGTGTTCACTTTGAAAAAGCAAACAATGAGCATTTCATGCCTTTGTGGCCATGGAGAAGAAAAGAAAAAGACGCTTGTCCTAAGTAAACTTGGCCGACGCCCTAGGCGTGTGTTTTCATAATCGACCGACGCCGGAAGACGCCGCTGGATAATTTACATTTTGACTGTATGAACGTGTGCACGGCGAAAGTATACCATTTATAACTGGACGCTGGGGAAATTCCTAATAAATAATCAAAATGAAGCCATTCATTATCTCAGTGCACTTCATGTTATTTAAAGTGCAAATTTTCAATTATTTCAGTTCTTTAACTATGAAATAATATTATCACAGTTTGTTAAATAATTATTTTAATTTAAATTACAGAATTTTATTTGTTGGGAATGAATGCATTTTTAATAATATTTGGCGATTTTGATTGACACAAATTTTGACATCATCCGAATTCGCCACAAGTGGAAGTGACACAAATTGCGTTTCGCGTATAATTAGTGAGTCTACCGGAAACATAATTAACCCAATTATTTATTATCGCGGATAATTTTTTAATTTAATTACTTCATATACCTGGGGATTTGATAATATAACGGGCGAAATTCATTTTCTCGATAAAAATGAATTTTCTCCGATACCTTTCGATTAGAACAAAGGGCCATTGAAATAATTTCTATGGTCTTATTTAACTCGCATTACGGACACACGGCCCTGAATACAAATGTTGCTTAATCGAGGACATTTCGAATAAATAAAATCTAATGGCATGAGATATGCCACGTACGAGATTGAAACCCTATATAATATTATTATGTAATGTGTGTTCGATGCCGTTTCTTTGCAGATTTAATTTTTTTAGCGCAAACCATAATTCGTACCGTATCGGAAATGTGCGTGAATTTTGACACCGACAACATTTATATCTCGAACTGTTTGTTATATATTTTTGACAGCTCTAACAAACAAATAATTTATTGCATCACAAATATATGCATTTTCGTATGAAAACTGATATCTTTTTGTGTAATCTTTTTAAATTCTCTTGTAATATGTGTATTTTACAAATATATCTTTTACATTTCACGTGCAAAAAAATATTGTTTCATAAAAAATAGGCTTTACAAAACAATGGAAACAACTTATTTTATAATAATAACAAATTCTGTTAAATAAATAAGATGATAACTCAGTTTTGGGGTTATGACTGGCAATCTGACCCCTATTCAATGAGCTTAAATAACTAGGAGTCAACCATCGCAACCCTGGCCACAGGATTGAGTAAAACACATCTCTGCCGGAGCTTGAGAAGTGGACGGAAAAAACCCTGGACCAAAGGTGACAACTTGCCGCCCTTCAGATAGGAAATACGGATGATTATGGATTAAATACAGAAAGAATATGTATGTCATATAAAAATTCAAGTATATTTTTTTTTAATTTTAGGCAAAAAGTCCTACTTAGCTCTAGCATTTTGTCACATTTTTATTAAAATTTTGAAACAGCCTAGAGTCAACTAACGAACATATAGACAGACAAATAACTATTATGATTTGCAGGAAATATATATTACAGTATAATTCATTTTATTTTTCAATTGATCTATCTTCTTGATTATTTACCAGAAAATATTTTATATTATCTGAATATTACGTTGCTATAAAAAATCATAATATTTTTGAAAGTACTGCTAACATAGAATTTTCCATACGTGATTTAAATTATAAATATGTATTTCCATAATTAAACTTCATAAAAACGTATGAATTTACGTAATTATTCATATTTATTTTGATTTTTTCATAATCTTTGGATTTTTTTAAAAATTAATTGGAATTAAATTAAAGCCTAACATGAACAATTAAAATATTCAACTTTAATCATAAATAAATTAATAAAAATAAATATAACATGTACGAATATTCTGTTTACCAAAATGTCGTTGTATTCAGCTATTGTAGATAGTTAGATCTATTGTCTAAAACGGGGCTATATTTAAAAATTAAATATTTAATAAATAATAAGTGTTTTAATAACTAACTTAATTATTTTTAGTGTTGTGAATTACCCAGTCTAAAAAATTAGCTATATATTCTGATAAAAGTTCTGGATTCATGAAGGGTTTCATTGTAGAAAAAAATTGGGAAACCCTGGTATAAGTATAAAAAAAACTCTCTTAACACTCGTCTAAAGTCATAAATTCTCGAAAGACTGTCAAATGACAATAATATAAACTATTTAGTACATGTAAAATAGTCAGAAAACTCAGATATTAGATATGCTATCTAGACCAGGGATGTCCAAATAGTAGCAAGCGGGCCACTTGTGGACCAAATCGAAGTTAGTGGTTAAATTAAAAAGACCTCATCGAATTATTATTAGTCATATTTTAGATATTGAGCGAGGAATTTTTATGAATAAATATGACAATGATTCAGCTGAATTAACCGATAAATAATTGCTTATATATTTATATTTTTACCAGATATAACAATATAATTTAATTATTTAAATTAGAATCAACAAGATGATAAATAAATTGATTACAGAGTGTTTTTGAAATTAATCAGAAAATAAAAACTTGTGAAGCTTTTTGAAAAACAACTACTGATAATGAATGCCTATGAATTTTAACTATTAAATGACGCCTATAAATTTAAAAATAGGGCTTATAGACCTACAATTAAGCATTGCGATGAAAGCTATGTTTTATTAGATATGTATCCTAATATTTTTTAATATATAATTTAACCCAGTACAACCATAAGACAATTTTCTAAAATGAAGATAAATGGCAATGTGCATTATTGTTGCATTTGACACTACATTTTGCTGCGAACTAGATTTTTTTTAATTATAAAGAGTCGACAGACAACAGATGAACTTGACTGATAAAAAAAAATTTAAGACCAATTAACTGCGACATGAGATGTCTTAATTATGATTTCTATTAAGTCGAAATATGATTTCTATTCGATATTCCTGATATAAATGATAAAAACAAAATATAAATCATTAATGTCAAACCCATATAAATAAAGAACAATCTCCAATCGTTTATAAATGTGTATAGAAACAGTAAGAGAAAATTTTACAACTTTAGTATAAAAAAGAGAGACTGATCGAAAAAAAAGTGGTTAGATCTGACTATGAAAAAAGATCTTAAGTGTTATTAATAAATTTGATTGTTTATCTTGTAAAAACTTAAATTTATTAGTATTGCTTTTGTTGTATGTCTTTATGTTACGACACGAGGCAGATAAAGATAAATGGCAGACAAACAACCAAAATGCGAACATGGTCAGAAGGTTTTCGGCCTTTTATTTGTCTACCTCTTGTCCCCATGTTATATATTCATTACATGTTATGTTAAAACTTTGAGAAAATATATTTAAATAAATAATTTATATACAAATACAACAAAAATAAAAAATAAAACTTATTTCGTACACACATAGCACAAAACCTTCTACGCCTTTTCCTGAATTAAAGGTCAAATTTCGGGCACGATTCCCCGCGTCGGATATATGAAACCCACAACAATATTTTCATTGGTCCAATGAGAAAATCAAAATCGAATTACACGCAGAGCATAAAAAACAGCCACCCCTTATTCATTTTGGAAATGTTGTAATACCTCGCCATAAAACGTGACTATTTTATTATATAACTGCTCATAAAACATACGAAAGGGTATACCTCTATCAATATGCACATTCCATTTTTTTTTTTTGGCGCAAGACATTGGAAACATCTGCCGTGGAGTTTCCGCGGAGGCAGAGGGTCGCCTCTGAGACGCCCTCTCGCGCTCGATTGTAATAGATATAATAAAATGTCGAAATTCGGCACTTATCCGACAGGCTACATTTATGTCATCAGGTCAAATATACATAATTCTTTAAAACAATATAGCTGCGTTTATGCGTTTTATAGGTTTGAGAAGAAACGGGGGGTGAAAGCGGTGGAAAGCTATAAATGTAAAAATGTTTCTCCATAAAATTCGCCGTGGAATTGGGCACTGAGTTATGATGCAATTTGTACAAATAAAATACTTCGCTATTTATCACACGATACAGATTAATTCGCAATAATATTGAGCTTGATTATACAAGAAAACTATCGGAAAATTCGTACTCGTAATAAGACGCCGACGTCACTTTGCTTTGACGTCAGTCGTAACGCAGAACTGTCATGGGATTATTTTGAGTTGAATTATCTTAATTATATATTTACAATTAATTAAATATTTATTTAATAAAATTAACATTTGAATATATATATGTCTTTTACGGCTTAAGCAATAAAAGACAAAAATGCTACTGACATTAAATGTGTCATAGAAATCATGGGGACCCAGTTTGAAATACAATCGTCTACAGAACCCCGCTTAGAGGGACGAGGGGAGTGATCCAGGGACGTACCCCTCCGCCCCCATCCCCCAGGACGGCATTAAAGTTACGCTTGTTCAGCCCGTGCGGTTTTACTGCCGGATGGATATATTCAAAAGACGTTAAGTACATTCTCAAGGTAAAATAAACTCAAATTTCTATTTGTTCTGGTAAGCGGTTGGCGGTGGGCGCGGCTCGCAGATTTGATAGCCCGAAAATAATGTTTCAATTAACTTTTATACGAGACGTTTGCCAATACAAGTCGAATAATGGGCGCTGCTACGAGGTCGTAATTCATGACAGGGGGAGAGGACGAAGGGGGTTCGGAAAATTTTTGACGTTTTCCCAGAGGTTTGATAAAAATATATATATATATATATATTTGGGTCGACCCGAAAGTTGGCCGCAAGAAAATATTCTTCCCCCGTCATAGTGCGAGTCCATATTATCGCACGCTCCGATAAAAGATTCGGTGACGTCAACTTCGTGGTAACGAAATTAATTCATTTCCGGCGTATATAATGGAAATATCTGAGCTTTAGAAAATAAAATATCATCCCAGTGATATTTCAGCACGCAAAGCTGCTAGTTGGAAGATAGGAAATCCTTCTATATATGTAAATATATTATCGTCGACGATTCGCATACATCGTCTCTAGAGAGATTATTCAAAATTATCATAGAATCCTGTCCGAGCCCTGTAGTCACCATGTTTGAAGACCACATCTTCGGGGGAGTGACCGGGAAACATTGAATGATGCCCTACGCTAGATCTAGGTCACAGACAACAGGATGCTTAAGAAACCTTTTTCTGTAATTATAGCTTTATATATCATTGAAAAACATTTATTTATATAAAATTGAATAACAAATGTTACTCTTTACAATAGTTATTTTATACTTGAGGAGCGTTACAAGGACGAGTCTTAACTATATGATCCTTTCCTAATTCTCTTTCGATTCAACTAAGCCATGTGGTCCATTTAGGGTCACATAACATTTCAAGAGAGCCACAAACCTAACTTTTATCTACCCTATTCAAACTTTACGAGAAGACATATAAGAAATAAAATTAATTCAATAAATTAATATTATTATAAGTTTAAAAAGATGGCAACCTATTCTTAGCTGACAAAGTAACACATTTATTTATTTCCTATAGATTAATTGATTAACATATTTTAAGGTCAATCATTGCGCCATTTATCCATTAAAATATTGATGTATCTTAGCAGTATAGTGCAAAATTTATTTTTGTGTTTTTTTAATTAATATAACTGGAGTTATAATAAAATTCAACTATTGTCTGTATAAAAAATGACTCTCGGAGAATTATTTAATAAAATTAACATATGCTGGTCTAGTGCTCAAAGGTGTTTGGCTCGCGCAAATTTTTCGACATATGCAGATTATTGCAAGAAAATTATAAACGCCGTCCGTTTCTTTGAGATTTAGTTACTGGAGAGGTTACGAGGAAAAAATGATTATTAAGAGTAAGACTGCATCTAAAAAAATATTATCTGTGTGATGGGATGCAAAAGAAATAATTTACTTTGAATTGTTTAAATATTGCCATACGGTCACGGAAGAGTTATATTGCGATCAATTAAATCGTTTGAGTGCAGCATTATGTAAAAAGAGGTCAGATGTATTGAAAAACCGTAATATAATCCTGCAATACGACAACAACCTTCATTATGTGACTAAGGTAATACGACAAAAAATAATCATCTGTTCCGGTGGATAAAACATTTTTATAAGACTAAAAAATAAAACAGCAAACGAAGCAGAATCCGCCTTTTCCAGGTATTTTATCCCAACCACGGTAATTTTAGAAAAAAGGGATTTATGATTTAACAAATAAATGACAGAAAGATTTTTTAGACACACCTCGGTTAGAAACAGAGTGACGCTCTAGCATGTTTGTTGTTTAACATTTGGTACAATTCCTAACAAATCAGTACAGCTTCTTGCCTCTGCGGACGACATATACATCATGGCCAGATCTTGGGGGTTGCATAATAGCGAATAATAAGAGCGGCTATGAGCATGAGACCGAGGTTCGATGAGACTAAAACAAAATACATGCTCATATGCCAAGGTCAAATCCTTGAACCTCTGAGAGTCGAAAAGTACAGCTTCAGGGCCGTCTAAGAATTAACTTATATCGGCTCACTTATTACAAAAAATAATGAAACCAATTTGGAAGTATGATAAAGAACCATGTTGATAAACCGATGCTACCCTGGATTCCTACAGCATCTACGGCCAAGGTATCGCTCAAAAAAGACCTATATTCGACTCTACATGATCTCCATCAGGCCATGAGAATGTTGGGCACTAACAAAGCAAGATGAGTGACCACTGGATATCCTTGAAAGAAGAATTCTGAGACGGATGTATGGAGTTGTATTCGACGATGGGAAAATTGACTAGCCTTATTGACTATACAGGGATGTACTGGTGTTAGCTATAGTCAGAGTGTCCAGACTCCGATGGACTGGTCACATGTCAAGGATGCGGGATTCCTGTTTTTGGAGGAGAGGAAGACTTAGGCTAAGGTGACTGAACTATGTACACTAGGACGCTACATTATTGAAACTTACCGGAAAATATAGCGATGTGGTGGCCGACCAGATAAACTGGAGAAGGGTGTTGGATGAAGCCAGGGCTTAACAATTGAGTCATTACTCACATCACAAAGATGAAGATGACAGAAAGTATTTTGTAAACAATTGAAAATTTAATATTGAGTTTCATTGATAGAATACGACATTAATTCTGGGTTCACCTAATTACATGGTCACATGGTAAGAGTGGGGACTACATCAGAAAAAAAATATTCTCTTTCTATGCTTTTTTCTTCGTTTTCGGAATTAGAAAGAAGGTATGTATTTTAACATGTGGAACCAGACGTTACATAGTAGACATAAATTTTCAAATACATAGTAGAGACGAGTGTTGTCGCGTGCCGGTATCAGACGTGGTGGCGATGACGGTTGGGCACAATCATGGTTTCGTAGATTCTACGGAGCTATGAGAAGCAGGCCGCTATCCAGGCCAATTCAGTGACGTGAGTACAGGAGATGCCCGTAGCACCCGATCAGACCGTAAATTACATACAAATTGGCCCTAATCTCGTCTGATTATTATTGTTACAATCCGCTCGTGACAGCTCGGCTCCCGGGCTTTGGTTGGCGACCTGACCCGTAATTTAAGAGCCCAAGATAACCTGGAGAACGTCCGTCGCAGTCATGACATCATGGTTGCGACGGAGGCGTCTCCAGGTGGCAAAGACCCGCCACAGGATTATAAGGTCACGTAAATAATAAAAATAATAAATAATAGTAGACATAAGTTTTCACAGACTTATTATAAGAATATTTTGCATATTTTTTTAATGAAATATTATATGTATTTATTTAATATTAATGCGAGGGGCTTTTCGCCTGCTTTCTTAATAGGAACAATATATAAATCTTTGAATGTTGTACCTGATACGCGCGAAATGTTTCAACGTCCTCGTTGATTAGTCGCGGCACGGCACCGCGACGCCCGAGCCCGCCTCCCGGGGGCGTCGCGGCGCAGATTTGGCTCCGGCGCGAATACACAAAATCAACTTTTCGTCTTATTGTTTATGCAAATACCTGAAGTAGACAAATGATGCGTAGCGCGCAGGGCCGCGCCGATACGCGCGCCCCTGTTATTTATTTACGTAAGCCCGTGTAGCGAGCGAAAGCTTGAGGGCGCTTTGAATATTTCGCGGCTAATGTATGCAAAGCTACCGGCGCTGGCTACGTGCGCCGGTAGCTACCCAAACAGAGGCGGCTGCGCACGAATCAAGGCCCGCCGATATCAAAGACCGTGTTAAATTCAATTAAGTCTCGGCCGTACGGGCGGCCGCAATGGCTGACGACCCGCTATCTTTCTCGGCTTTAAATAAACTGCTTTGTTTCGTTTCGAGTTATTCAGCAGCGCCCCAGTACTCATTCATGCTTGATAATTTTGCCAAAATATATGTATACGCGCACGCACAAACGGCCCTTTGAATGGATTGTTGCCAATTTATTATTAGCACAAGGCGCAGGCAGGAGTGCAAACAATGCCGCGTATTTTTGATTACGAAGCAATTAATATGCGTAATACGGCGTTTACTTGTTTTCATTCTTAGGTAATTATTAAGGAAGATTGATTAAGAATTATATACATTAATTCTAACGCAAACCCAGAATATGAGATCAAAGTACGGATGAGATGATAACAAAACCGGCTGGAAGAGTTTGAAATATGATGTTATAACAATGAATTTGTACTTCCTAACGGAAAGCGTTTTTTCTAGATTTTTAGATCAAAGGAGCCCATCATCTTTAATTACAGACTTGGGAACGTAACACTTTCTAAGCAATCGTCCGTTAAAAATCTGGGTATTTTGTTTAATTCCTAATTAAAATTTAGTTTACACGTATCGGACGTGTGTATGAGATCATCAAGAATGTTGGGCTTCGTATTAAGAAATTCTCATCACATACGTAGCACCTTAGTCATATGAGTGCTATACGAGACATTGGTTCGGAGCTTGCTTGAATCGAGTTCCATTATATGGACGCCTTATAACCCTTGAGAAAAGTAGGTCGATTTACTTGGCAAAGCACTTCTTCGAGCTGTTGGTTGGCGTAGTACATAACCCTCTTGTACTGTGCGAGTTGCCCTTATGGCGTCACCTCACTACCATCGAGTTCTTTCGCGTGTGCTTTTCTTCCGCCAAATGTGAGGACAGGTGCTCTCAAAAACTCTCCGTAACCAGAGCTATTACTTTGCTTAACCATTTGGCCAAATATTGTAGATATATTTGATATCAAATATAGCCGTTTTGTAGATATTTAATATTTCTTTTCTTTATTGTATTATATATATGTTATTTTTTTCACGTTATTATGTTTTGTGAATAATTATTTTAATTGTATATGTTTCATCTGAATAGTTTATATTTTTTAATATGAAAAAAAATAAAAATAAATATACGGTCATGGTAGTAGACCTTCTTAGTCTATAAGGCTTAGAAGGCCTACTAGTCGATAAGAGCTTAATCATTTAACAGTACCTCTTTCCGTTCAAACGTGAGCGCCTATATGTTTAGTCTCAGCGACAAAACCCTAGATCCCTATCGTTGGAAAGATGATACAGTTCCTCTTTCTCCACTGCAGATTATGTTTTAGATTTTTTGTAACTAAGAGCTTCTTGCAGAGCTTCAAAGAATAGATTTTACAATAAGGATACTGGAAATTATAATTGTTATTATTCTTTTAGATCATCTTTTAAAAAAAATCCCTAAGTATTTCAAATACAAATAAAGAAATCAAATATATTTTCTGTCAAGCCTTAACGTATAATTTTGTTGTCCTACCGCAGGACCACAAAATTATAAACGTAATGAAAATTAGAGAATGTTAGATAAGTCTCTAGATTTCATAATTTGTGCCATTAAGATAAAAGACAATCAAGAAAACGAATTGTTGATTGAAAAGCATGACTTCGAACCGATACCTTTTTCTTTTCGACCAATAAAAAACATGTATATCGGTTCTGTTCCGATTTCGTTCATATACACCCGTGGTAAAAGCTTTTACTGCATCATAATTTCGTTACATTTTTTTAATCAAATTGTAATTACTTATTTTTAAGTAAAATATAACATTTTATTTTTAAATTAGAGATATTTCTCATCAAATAATTAATGTTGAGATAAAATAATACAATTAAACGTGCGTCCGCTTCCACAGAATTAATTATACATTTTTGTCGTCGAGTACCGGCACTCGGTACAAGTTTTGTCATTAAAATGATCCTGAAATAAATTCACTTAATCTCTGCCAATTAATTGGAGTGCTCTCGATCCCCAAAATACACGCAATTCAATTCTCTTTGATGCCGTTCACGGTAGACCGGCACAACAAGCTTAAAGTCACACAGGTAAGTGTGTTCCGGGAATTATTGCCGATTTAACACGGTCGTGTAGAGCGAAGTCGGCTAGCATTTGCGGCCGGGTTAATAAAAGCAGTTGTGACCGCGGAGGACCTCCATCACTTTGATGAGGGTCCGACCCGCCGATGACTTGGAGGACTTTCTTATTCCGACGGCAAGGCGCCGTCGCCCTCGAGGGACGACCGATGACCGGCACGCCATCGACCCGCTACGACGACAACTTTTTCAATCTGACTTTGCAATTACAGGAAAAGTTTGTTGCTGTTGTTGTCCGCGTCTTAATTTATCACGAGGCGACGTCGGTGCGGATAAGTAAATTTTCTTCGGCCGGTCGTGTTTATTGTTTGTTTGCGGAATGTCTTCGGCGGAAGTTCGGCGTAGTGGAAACAGCTTCGTGACATTCAAAAACACGAAATAGGCGATCGAACAGTTGAAGACTCGTCGGGGTCGTACTACAACCAGCACTAAAACTTACTTTATTATACTTTAAATATAGATACTAACACCATTATTTATTTCCATGCTTAATAACCACAGTTCTTTTAAAAAGACCGACAGACAAATTGATTAAAAACATACAGTAAGAAATAACAAAATAATCTATAATCCATCTGTCATGGTGGCTCAAAAACAACGGCATCGTCCGAAGGGGGTATCTCAGAGACCCCAAGTAGTTCAAGCCAAGATATTGATGAATTCTTCATCAGTATCTTGACATTTTTTTTAAAAATAAGAATACAATAAGGATAAGAATAAAAAGCACGTGTCACTCGTATATTTTGAACGCACTTGTCGTATCGTACCGGATGCGAGCGAGAAAAAACTTCACGCCCATAGCCACAGAATCCTTTTTAGATAAGGACAAAAAGTTTTTGACATGTAGGTAAATCCTACATGTCACAACATTTTTGGCCTTCAGATTAGTACTAGCTTGTAAAAATATATTTACACTTTTATTTATAACTAATTTCCACCTCTTTGATAATGTTTCATTTATCTTCTAGAAAAAACTAGGTGTTTTAGATTCAGAGTGAATTTCAATACATTTTTTTTATATTATCCATGTTTTTTCTTCATAATAAATATATAATAAATGCCTGTCTAGCCGTGCCAATGGGGGTCTATTTGGGATTCCAAGTTTTTGATTTTTTCCGAATAACTAATCATAAAAATCCAACATATCACAAACATTTTATATTTTTTTGCAATTGCGGAAAAAAACCTGACCTTTAATTTTTAGAATAATCCATTTAAAAAAAATGTCAATCGCACTCCGCAAATCGTACCGGATGTGAATGAGAAAAAACATTGCACCTGTGCTAATAGAAGCGAATATTGTTTTCTTTTTTTTTACAATAGCAGATAATAAAGGTCAATGATTATTTCTGTTTTAGACAAATATAAAAAGTTTGTCACATGTAGAAATTATATTAAAGGAATTATTTGAGAAATTTTAAAAATTAGGGGTCCCTAATAAATCAAGTATAAATAACACAAATATAAATATATATTTTATAAAACATTTTTTTTATTTTACTAACTTATATGTAAGTATAATATAATTTTTAAAAAATAATGCGATGGTTGTAGTTTATGTTTTTCCATTATTCTTGGTGTAAAATTGGTTAATAACAATCGGAAATCTTCGCGTTCTGTATTACATATTATTCAAGTGATTTCTAATTTTTCTTGATAAATTATTAACAAAATATTTGACTAAATCCTGCCTTAATTGAGTAATTTATAGTATTTTTGCGAATATCACTAATAAAATTTTAAAGCGAAAAAAAATATCATCGACTCCTGGAATACTATAGACTTTTTTTGAACTTCCGCAACGCTCAATCTGGACCCTGTTAAGTACCCCGATTTTAATAATATTGATATTTTGTATACCGATTTACAGATCTTAAAAAAAATGTTATAATAAAACTTATAAGGTATTTATAATAACTTGGGTTTACTTACTAATTTTATATGAATTATTACAAAAATAAATAAAATAATCGTGTTGTTTTAAATAAATATATACTTATGAGGAGTTATAAGGAAAACAAATTTATTTATAATTTTTAGAATATGTTCAGGATGATTGACGAATTATTTTAAATAAATTAAAACTGTTAGCATTAATTTATTTGTATAAAAATAATATTTATGTATGTGTATATGGTTTTAGTAATAGATACAAAACATCGCAATTTTTCCACGAATTCGGCATCGACGCAAATTGTAAGAATAAATAAATATTATTTTGACTGGGATAAATGGATAAGACGAAATCGTATATGGCGTGTTTTATTATTTACACAATTCCAGATCATTCTGCGTTATACGATCAGGGTCGTCAAATAATACGAGCCGAGGGGGCTGAAGCGGATATATATCTTCAAAAATCAATACTAATAGGGTTGAATGCGAATTATTTATTTTATTTACATCTGGAGGAATGCCGTGCAGCGAATTTCGCAATTTATTTCGGGTCAGCGCCCACCCCTGCTAAATATATGCAAAGTGTGTACACGAAACTACCTCGAGTATCGCTCCACAGGTTATTGCCATAGCTGTATTCGGTATTCAGCGATGGGGAATGCAGATTTTTGTCAAAGGAAATGGCGGATGCCGTTGATAATTATCATAAATTATGGTGATTCGCGGAATCTGTGAGAGCTTTTGCGGCGGGATTCGATCGATGCGTCGAATTTACCGATTTGATTTTAATATTATACACATATCTATATATATTACTAACAAATATGTATCGTTTGAGTTTACATATGAAGCCTAATGATCCTGATATAATATTAGTTACACGGTAATTAAATTGTGACAGTTGAAATATTCATTACGGTTCTATTTTCACATTTCCGCGCGCGAATAAATCAACATGTATCATATACGCTATTGCTCTAATTGCCTACAAGTAATCCATTAGTGCCAAATATTAAATGTCAAATATTAGCTAGAATGACTATGCTTGTAACGCAAACAGACGTTCGACGATTCGTAACTGCGTCGATTTATCGTCGTGTCGTCGTATTGAGTTCTTCATTCTGCATCCGAGCTTCGTTAAGTGGAAAATTGCCATTTTATTTAGAGAGCTTCATTTTCTGTTTTTACGACATTTGAGGCCATAATGGTCATAAAGTCGAGTGAGTGAGGGAGAGAGAAGGGCTCCTCGGCAAGCGACTTTTTATCGGATGACTCGAATTCATATCGGGGGCAAAAAGTCGAATCACTTTTACGTCGGCGTAAACGACCACAAATCCAACAGTTAAAGTACATGGATAAGAAGGAATGACTAACTTCTTTCGAGTATCATAAAATCAATTTTAAGGGTCGAAAGATTTCATGCGAAAAAAATATAATTTTATGTCAAAAAGCTATTTGATATGCAAACTTTGGCTTAAATCATGTTTTATTGCACTAATAATGATTCGTAATATCCAACTTGACTAGGACTTTTTTAATACAGACTTTTGATACCGAACCCATTTACTTCTTTGGCATGGATATTTTTATTAGTTTTATATATTTCAACGTCAATTAAAGTTATGCAGAAGCAAATAAAAATGTCTAGTTTAATAAATTTTCTGTGATTATAAGTCTATTTTTATATTTATTAATTTTATTTGAATTTTATTAAAATATCAATCAAACTTATAATAATTTTAAGTCATTCTCGAGACCACAAACTTATACATATTTCTAAAAATGTTTATATTATGTTAGAGAAATAATCAGGGGAACAAAAAAACAATATTTTTTTATTGAATAGCTGAACTGACTTAACTAGTAATTTCTATTTTATTTTAATAATAAAAGTTAACCTGATTTATACTAATTCCTTTAATTTATATTGATCGACTCAATTTTTGTATTAATTTGACATCTATATATTTTTATCAAGTGATTTCAAATATATACTGATACCTTTTTTAAGATAGCACGAAGGATATACGTCCTACGTTAGTTTTAATATTAGACTCTATTTGTCATATTTTCTATACCATAAATATACAAAATTGTATCTTAGATGATTCTAAGCTCTAAATATTGATAAAATCTAAATATTATAATGAAAAGTCTACTCTCTTTTAGCTAAAGTCTAAAATATTTTTTTAAATATATTTTAATAAGACAATATTGTAAGAATACTTATTACTTACATACTATGGCATAGTTTTGTATTCTTTCATATTCATTAATATATAGACACTTGAATAAACATTTTTAAATGTTTTATAAACAATTAATAATATCAAAAGTTACCTTTTAATTAACATGTAATGATAGTACATACGAATAAATATAACTATGCGGTTAAAAATAAATTATGTAAATAAGTTATGAATGTGTAATTTTCCAAAAGAATTATGAATCAAGTGTCAATCAATCAAAACTATCGATTACCCGTATTTTTTAAATATTAGTTAGTCATATTATATATCTTGTCAGTGCCAGTAAGATAAATATACTAACTATTTAGCATAAACTTTGTTTTATATAACTTATACTTAAGATTAAAAGCATTTTAAATATATTTTTGTAACATTCTCTTTATTTCGATTGGAAGTATGAAACAATGTTTTTTTTTCTATTTCGATTTTTTATTGCAAGAGCATTTTATGAGGATTGTAACTGATATAAATTAGATGAAGTAAGATCAGGGATTTTTCTGTAAGCTTTAATATGTTACTGTTGACGTTTTTACATTAGTTTGTCACTGATTGCCATCGAGTACCAACAGCTAAAAATATTTGGTAACATTTTGAAGCTCCGTTTTTAGTCTACAGTTTCTGATTTTTGTTTATCCTTAGTAATAATGTCAAAAAGCCAGAAACTGAAATGACCTATTTACTATTTATTAAAATGCTATTTTTATTCGTCAAGGGATCGAATCCTAAATAGGCTACCGAGATCATCTAAAATAATTATGAAGACGTATTAATTATTTTAGTATTACTAAGAAAACGCCAAAGATGATTAAAAAATAAAATAAAAGTGGTAAGAGAATATTAAACGATAAACTAAGTTCAAGAAGATCTTTAAAACTGGACAATGACGCTCTATATTATATTTAATTGGTGTAATTCGACCCTAGAAAAACGATAAAGGAATTGTCATAAAATCTACGTTATCCCCAATTAACAGTACAAGACCATTTAAAAAGGATCGGGAAAAAAAATTGTGAACTGCACAAACTTTTGATTATAGCCCTAGAAAAAATGATAACTATCTTGTTTGTTTGATAAAAATGTTTTATAAAAAAAAATCAATTCCCAAAATGTTTAGTGACTCCTGTTTTCGGATTTTTTTTTTTTACATTAACTATCCAGCAAATGTTGAAGTTTATGTAATTTAATTTTCGGCTCAATATCTTGATTAATAAAAGAGTTATGATTTTTTTTTTGGAAAAGACGACGTTTCACCAAATTTCGGCGAATGCGCCCCGCCCCAGCGCAAGTTTGACCGCGATTCGCCCCGTATGCAATGTGTTAATAAGAGAGTACCTTTTTTATTTTTAAAACCGTATTTTTATTACACTTCTAATTCATTAAATTCGCAAAGTGCTTTGATAAACAAAATTAGGAATATATTCATGATGTAATATTTAAAACAATATTGTGTTATTGAGATAAACTCTTACAAATTTCACAAAAAAATAATTGCGCACATATAATACCGTGCTTTGTTAACTTCTTTCGCTGTTTAGGGCTGCGTGTGATGGATAAGGGAGGTTATCACAAATACACCGCATCGTGCTTCATAAACCTCAAAGAGCTTTGACACGATTTCGTTTGTGGCATCAAAAACGTATCGTATATATTTCGCAAAAAAATAATACGCGCATCGATTGAGAGATTATTAACATTTTAATAATCCCCCGTGTATTACAAAACATTATTGAGATACGGTCAGAGTTTATCAGCAAAAACGTGGTACAAAAAAAATTGAAGTGTGGGAGTGTTTGCTACACGTCATTTCCTTTTATCTTCTATGGAAACCCTTTTTCCAGTTTATTTCTTTCACAGAGAATTTCCGGACGAGTTTGAAGTGAAAAAAAACCATATATAAAGTTTTTTTTACACTGATAAAGTACAAAGAGGATGACATGGGAAAGTTAAGACTTAAAGCCCCGTGAAAATAAATTAAATTGACTTCGAGCACCGAATGGCTAATAGCTTTCCCTGATATAATATTAGAAATACGCACACGGAATAAATTAAATAAAACCAATCTTCGTAGATTCAGATTAATAATAAATTTATTGCGGACGAAGTGTATCATAAAAATTCAGGAATTCCATTACGCCCCACTCTAAGCGATTGCCTCTTATTTCGCAAGTCACGTGGTAATGATTTGCGAAAATTTTAAATAACCCACAGCAAAAAAACAAAGCAAATTACTCGGCCGCGATTTAAAATTAAAAACATCCCTATTTTTACCGGTCTGAATTTTATTTTTTATTTTCATTCAAGTTTATGCGATATTTTGGGCCTTAATGCTCACGGTCCCTTATGAAATATTTAATAGCACCGCACTACTGACATCATCGCAGTCATAAAACAAAATTTTAGCCTAATATCATTCATAATTTCGGGCCTAAATTTAATGGCTTTAGTTAAAAAGTCGATTCTGGCCCCGGCCCCGGGATGAATTAATAATTAACCGGGGGTAAAATTATAAAAGCGCCGATGTAAACTTTTAAAAAATCGTAAATCCGTTCGTGTGCCTCGCGCAGATTTTTCCATTTGCGCCAATTAATAATTGTACATACGAAAACGTACAGCTTTAATTAATTAATTAATAATTAAATTCGCTCGTGACATTCAAACATTGCCTCATTGGTTACCGGCAAAGTACATATCGCTCGTTGTTTATTTATTCGCGTTTTTTTTCAAGCGCGGAAAATTTTATTTCGGCGTCCGGATGAAAAGCAGACGCCGACCAGAAGTTGCCCACGTCTGATATAAATTACACAAACAGTGTACAAAAATTAAAGCAAACATTTACGGCGGTCGCTGTGTAAAACTAATTTATTACAAAATCGGTGCCGAAAAAATGTTTCAGACAATTTATAAACAAGTTAATGAAACATAATTAATAAGCTGAACATGTAATATTACGCAAACATTAAAAACATTTTTATAATTAAACACAAACAGATACAACATATTTTTGAACTTTTACAGGAAAATACACTAAAATATTGTATATTATGATTAAATCAAAGTTTAATTAAATAAGTTGATCAAAAAGTTACTAAAAGTTAGCCCATTTTACTACAATTACAGTTTTATTACTTATTTTGTATTTTGAGGAATATCTCATAAAAAATATAATAAATTAAAATAAATGTATTAGATTAAATGTATTGCTTCCTTAAAATTATTCTCATTAGTTTATTTTAAACCCAAAATTAGGATTTAAAACAAATTCATTTGTATCTAATATTTGTGATCAATTATGATTGTGTTTGATAATTAAATTAATAAATATTTTTACAGCGTTTTTAATGTGATTTTCTGGATACCTGAGCATGTTCTTTTCCATCTGCAATTTTAATTTGATTTTATTTTAAAAAAAGGGTATATTTTTTTAATACTGTAAGCTTTTCTTGTAATGAAACGAAATAATTACGTTAGAACTAAATGAGCTTATAACGATTCGCCATTTTTTTAATAAAAAAATAATACTATAATATTTATAAATCATTATACTTTGAGATGTCATATTTTTACACACAACATATTTTTTATGTAAGATGAATATAACAATATATAAACAACAACTTGTTTAATTATATTATTTTATTTGATTCTGTGATTATACATTTTTTACTTATAATTATATTTGAAGCAAGCTATTTCAATAGAAAATGGGTCAATTTGATTTGAAAAAGGGTGTATTTGACGTAAAAAACCTGTGTATGCAAAGTTTTATCCCCAAAAACTCATATAATAATATTAAAGAATATTTCGTGAAAGATATTTACTAATATTAGCTAATTTTCAAGTAAAATCTAATAATGGCTTTCCGATTTAAATACACTCACAAAAAAAACACATATATTCGAGAAGTATAGAAATTTGCAATACTATAACAATTTAATTATTATAATACTAAAATACATTAGAGTTATGTACCAATAAATATTTTTTTAATACTTAAAAATGTTGTTATCTAGGTTTCACGGGTAATAAACTTTTCGTCGTAAATCTTGAGATACATACAGTTAAACAATACGACAGTAAAACTTAAAACAATAAAGCAATGATATTTGAAATAACACGGTCCTCTAAAAAACAAAAATACTCCAATATTACACGAGTTATTTATTCTAACACGATTTCCAATGCCCATTGCGTAAAAAAGTATAGAACATGATTATTTTATTTATGATATCATCCTAGAACGAGCTTCAAAATTAATTAATTTATTAAAATACATATGTATGACCATTAACTTTTTTTGCACGATTTTCGATATCACAATATTATTGTTTTCTATTAATTCTATCAATTTTTATACGATTTTTGATGGAACGTATCTACTGTGCAAAAAAAGAATTGAGCGTTTATAAATAAAATTATTCGGAAAATGCATATTTTGATGGAAAATGCTTTTATCGAAAATTAATCATATTGACTCCTATCTGTTGGATATGCGATGCTACGTATAACTTGCATATGCATTACCATATAGCAGTATGGGGTAATTATACAGAGGGTGATAACGATAGAGATGACGACCCTTGCAACAATGGCATATAATCTGAAGCTATTAGTCCAACACGAGAGCGACATCACCAATTGAAAATGGCTCGGTATCCCAGGACACCAATTAATTTACAATCAACAATACAGAGCGATTATTAGCAATTGATATTGCACTTAATGGCTTTGATTTTACACTGCATTAAATGAATTACATAGCAAATTCAAACGATTTGTGTCAATTATTGTTTTAACTTGGCACATCAAATCGATGCCAATTCACCAAACCACCCGACTCGACGTGGCGGGGGAGGTGATAAGGATTCACTTTCATTGCACCGAAGGAAGCCGGGATGCTGTTCGTTCCATTGATTCCATTCCGGTTTAATACCATTAAGCCAATTTCTGAAACACGAAAACTCTCCCATTGAAATGCTAATCAAGTAATGGTATCAAATGAAAACGATTTATCAGCCAATGGATTTTTATTCATTTAACAACATCGCACAAATATGTAAATGCTGATAAATTGTGTATTGATTTATCTTTATATTTTTGTGTGTTTTTTAGGCAATTTAACATTTTTTGCGTATATAATAAATTAAGTTCATAAATATAGTATTCCAGACGCAGATCAGAAGTTCAAAATCATTACGGGGCCAACCGGCGAGAGTCGGTGCTCTCCCATAACTGAAGCCATAAATCTTTAAAATTGCGGAAACTCAAGCGGACTTTTATGTACTATGCTGCTGAAGCAGCTTCAAGTTTCTTTTCTCTTTTATAAATATATTCGATTGAGGATTTTTCGCTGAAAATTTTATTTTTTTTCGAAAAAAAGCGACTTTTCCGCCGCCCTTAATTTTTTGCGTGTGCATAAAAGCAAATCGCTTCCATTAAAAATACATTTTTTTTTTCGTTTCAGTATGAAAAAAAAATATACGCCATTGCGTAATATTCAAATATTTCAGAAAGGGAAAAAGTCAAACCTGGGGAAGGGTTTTTATTGTCCCGCTGGTAAGAATAGTCTCGGAAGATCCGAGCGAGCAGAGTACGTGCGAATTTTACGGAATGAGCTCGACACAATCTACAATCTCCGATGGATTTATTGAAATTCAATATAATAAATATAGTTTAGTCGAATCTGATATAAAATAAAATAAGAGTTGATGCAAAGAAATGCATTCAAAAATGCATTACGCCGCGTGAATATATGTAACTATGTAATAAAATCCTTGATAGTACTCCAGCAGCAGTAACGGTAACGACAATGCAATGAACTACCGCACTGCATGCAGGTAAAGGTTGCATTATTTTTCAGAGAAAATCCTATAATATTTTTCAACTACGGCGTTTAGCGACGCCGAAACGATGGAGGAGATTTCCAAATATATATAATCTAATTTACATTTTTATATTCAAGTCTAATCAGAATACGAAGCCGAATCTCTATTTAAATCCGATTGACTACCTTAAACATTCGCTACATCAATTCTTTCACATCCGACACCACATCCTCCCAATGCGCTATCTGAAATAGAAACAGAATCCGATTCCGATCGTAAATCCTTGCAATAAAACGCCTTCGCCGCGGTGATGGCGCGCCATATTTCGCGCGTCATACTCGGATGTACTCGGAAAAGGATTTTCCGCTCAATTTCCCGAAACCGGCCTCGCCTTCGTAAAGAACAGTGTTGGGCGGAAGCTATTAGCCGCTAATCTGGGAGGATTGCTAGCCGCCTAATGGGCGACAGGTCCCCAATAACTGATGCAACTATACACCAATATAGTACATCGATCGCAAATGCTGAAACCAAACTAAACCGCACGAAATGCAAAGCATCCCGTGCAATGGACCGGCAATGATCACGTGCCGTCCACAAGAGGCCATCGTGCCTCTTGTGCCGTATGGTTTGGTTTCGGCATAAGGCAATTAGTGCATCTGTATTTAAACCAATCTCCGCCTGTTAATCCTAGTTACTATTACAATGTCAGACACTGTCAGTGCCACTATTTAAAATGCTCATTAATATCGATAATATAAATAGCAAAAAAATACATTTTAATATAAATAGATATAAAAATATCACTAAGAAAAGTAAGCTTACATAGCGTAGAAGCATTGACCAATGAAAAAAATAAAAAATATGACCTAGAGACGATAAATCAGCATATTTTAATCTTTGAAATACTTTAAAAAAAATGTTCCTATAAAATGAAAAATATACCTCAAGTACTTTAAGCCAAGATATGGATATTTTTAAATAGATTATTCTAAGTATAAAAATAATTATTCATGACATGTAATCAATATGATGCGCACACGTATATGATAGTCAAATTCTCGCGGCACGTATCACTAGTATACGTTTCACTCGCACTTGTCACATCGTACCGTGCGTAGTTTTTGTTGAAAATATGTATAAAAATATTTATCCTCATAAATACATCAAGGATAATATTAATAATAAACAGGATTTTTAGTTACTCTTCTTAAATATTTATATTATAAATTTTAAGTAATATTGGCAATCACCAATATATTAATACGTTGTATAAGTCTTATTCCTTTACCTTATATTTCTATATTAGTTAAAATTATTATTTCTAATCCTACTTTATTGTTCGCTTTTAAAAAGCTTCCCAGTTATGTTTTACTCTGGAAAGGGTAACAATACGGTTGTATCAAAAACAACATTCCTATGATGCTTCAACCTTTGTATTTGGACTCCTTACATTTTCGGAAGATGAAACGAAAAATATATAAATGGCAAAAGTAATGTAATGGCAGGACCAAAAGTAAATTATTCAATTTTAATTTAATGTCGTATTGTGCTTTTGTAAAAAACTCTACTTATATATTATATTAAATCGTATATTATATACAAGAACTTCTATAACGCTCCCTGCTATATCACGGTTTTCTATGAGGAGTTCGACAGTTCCTTTTATAGCGCTCCCGTCTAGAACGTAACTTATAACAATAAAAAAAACGTGACATTGACATTAATTGAGCTTTTTAAATTATGCGAATAAAAAAATGATCGATGTATTAATTTCATTAAATCTACAAAATGACTCACAGCTTTTTTGAGCTACGTTTAGTATTCTTCTATGCTTTTTTTTAAATAAAATATGAACGAAATATATTTTTTTAATTTTTAATATTCTGCAACACTCAAATATTTTAAGCACGAGCCGCCACTGATTATCCTACATTGTGATACAAAGATTAGCTTTAAAATATCTGAAACGCTTTTGATTGTGCATTACATCGTGTTATTTTCCCTCATTTTCATTCACATATTTTTTATTTAAAATCTGTTTTTGAGAGGGAGTAAAATATAATACACCATAAATCTTTATGGTTATTTGTTATATGTTAAAAATGCTTTTTTAAAACAAAAATATTTTAATTCTGTTACTAATTTGATAAAAAAAAATTTTAAACCATTACAATATTGTGGATAAAATAAGTAAATCGACCAAATTAACATTCTCTACGTATCTTAATTATTTAAATAAATCAAAATCGAGAAAAACATACAAATACAGATTCTATAATATGATACCAATAATTGGTTTGTATTGAAAATAAGCGGATTTGAGCTTCTAATATGGCTGAAAGCTGAAATAAATATTTTTTGAGCTTGAACAAAATATTATCGCAACAAAAATAATACAAATCCTGTTATAAATACATTCAAATAATTAATGAGTATAGCATAATAAACTCATTAGTATTAACAATAATATTATTATTAACTTTTAATATAACTCTTATGGTTTTGATGATATGGGTTTGTAACAAAATCTATTTAAAGTGTCAGTTAAATGAATAAACATATCTTTGTGACAAAATGGAACACCGTTTTTGCTCAAAGTCAAATGAAGCTTAGATACACACGAGAGAAATGAAATGAAGCATTATGATGAGTTTATCCCCCATTTCAGTGGATTTAGAAATCCACTTGAAAGCTGTCAGATTTACTATACGAGACATTTGTGTCAAATCGCTGATACTTCGTCCTGTTTATACCCCCGAAAAATATATATCGCTATAATGCCTTCTTCGTGGAGGAAAAAAAAGCAATTTATCCATAAATTACTAGGTCAGGCCAAAGTACACTCGGCCGCGTCGAGTCCCACCTGATGAAGCACCCTCCTGCCCCATTGTTTGACATGGACCATTGTATATTTCGGCAACACATAAATATTTTCACCCCATTGTTTGATTGGCCGCCCCTGTTTTTTTTTTAACACCCGGCCAAATCCAATATTGTATGCAATTAAAAGTGCGATTGTCTCCGATACAGCGGCCGGGTATTACGCGCAATCAAAGGGTTAAATTGTGTATGAAACCTTCGATAACATTGTGTAGGAAGAACACTTAATTACTAAGGTACAATTTTAGGACGCACCGGGGGCTAAGTCAACACAACCAAATTCAATATTATTATATCTATTATAATCCTAATTCAATATTCGTCCCTGGGAATAATTTAATCCGTCGGGATAAAGCGACGGATTAGAAGCTGGGAACGGATTGAGTGGGTGCTGCACACTACCTGAGACTGATGGGGCTGGGGGCAAGTCCTCTACCTCGGCGCCCTACTCCGTCTCGCGATATTACCCGTCGACCATTTTTCATACACACCTGAAAATAAAGAAAATTTCGCCGTTAATAAATTTTCATTCGAATACAGATTAAAAAAATTAATCCAAAATAAATATTGAGAGGAGGCGTTTACGTGATGGAAAAATCGTGTTTTTTAATGTCGACGATATTATTATTTATTTTATTTTGTGTAGCTAGCTCAAACTGTTTACATTGCCGGGGGGTCAATTCTCGATGCTCTTCTCGGTCCCTTCGATGTTTAATTATTTTTTAAATATAGAAAAACAATCAATAAGCATATACATTGTACCAATTTTCATTATTTACATTTTCATTTTTATGTGAATATTAATTAAAACAAAATTATTAAATAATAAACAAGCGATTTTCCCGGAACCTTTTTTCCATTAAATTTATATACGGCAGAACATGACTTATTCCCAACTAAATGTTGTTTAAAATGAATGATATAACATCATATATTTATTAACTATAAACCGTTTAACCACCGCAATACGAAAAATCTCACAGAATAATTTTTAACCAAGGAATAAAATTCCATGATATAAATTTAAACATATATGCCAGTAAACGCCATTAAATCTCCTGAATTTTTAAAAAGAGTGCTCTAGTTTATAAATACATAATTATTTTATTAACCAGTTATATTTTTATTATTATTATATAATATAATAAACTGACTTTCATAAATTTACGGTCGTCAAGTTTTATATTAATAGCGTAAAATTAAAATGCTACTATGAGTATTTTATCTTTCTGAATCATTTCGCGCTATAAAATCTATCATAAATATTTTTTCTTTAAAACTAATGACTGAAAAATTGTAAAAATATTAAATATAACTTCTTACATAGAAATATAGCATAATAAAAATATAGCATCACAAAACATTAATGGTATAGCAAATAGATCAAATTGGTTTGCAAAATTCCGTTCTGGTAACTTTGGTCTTACGAATGAGTCACATGGTGGATCTGAATTAAGGTTAGATGCATCTAAAATGCGCATGTATTATCTTTGATATTTAGTGTTACTAAGAAAACAACATTTAATCGACTAGCTAAAATCAGTAAGGTAAAATAGTTTTAAGAGCAGAAACAACAACGTTTTGAGGGCTTGGATGATGTTTCTTTCAGGTCAAAAAAAAAAAATTAAATCAGATTTTATTGTGTGATGGAAATATGGAACCAACACAATAATCATAAACGTCCAGCACAGTTATAGAATAAGGAAAAGCCATAAAAATCAGAAAAAGTGCTAAATTCTTCTAAACCAGCTTAAAGTGAGTAGTGTAACCTGGTTCATTGATCACAGCAAAAGTATACTGAAAGCATCTGGACCAAATGATCCAAAAATAAAAGAAAAACAGCCTAGATTAGTCAACCTATCGACTCTTATTATATTATACGACAACGCTAAACCATACAAATGCCAGTGGTATAGCTGCAGAAGTTGTAAGTTCACTGGCTACTATTTTTTCGGATTCAAAATCATTTTTTGATAGGAAAACAACTTAATTCCGAAAATTTTTGTTAAATATGCCTACTAAGAATTCATTAAATTTTGATTATATTTTCGTAAAAATACGTCAATAATTTTCGATTAGCTTGTATAAATTTTCTAAATTGTTTTTCCACGTCAATATTACTTTTCCTTTTTATTTTAAATGATAACTTATGAAATGGGCATTTTTGTGTTAAATTTCTTTATTTATACCAAATATTAAACTTTTTACGAATCAAATTATCGGTGTATTTTTTCAAGTACTAATCGATTTAGATTGGGATACCCCTTGAGTGATTCTGTGTATGAGCCCATGATCCCTTCAGATGATGAATTCCGAACTTAACAGCGACTCGGATGAGATGAACCGTTGCTTCTCAGAGTCATATATTATATAAGTTTATCACTATTTAAAATATTGTCAGTATACCGAATTGTTATTACTAATGCACTAATTGTAAGTAATTTCCGATCTCAATTTGTGTTGTTATTAATCGTATATATGAATATTTATAATATTAGATATAGATATATTACTATTCCTATATAGATAATTTATTCGTCAATAAATAAAAATAAAATAAAAGATCAGACTAGAAAACAAGGCTTTAGCGTCATTTCTTTGCCATTATACTTAGTTATTTTAAAAATAATCTAATTTATATAAATATAAAAGTATTTAAAATAATGTTGTACAAGCTCGCAAAATTTGAGATGAAATGAAAATCAATCTAGGTTTTTTTAATAATAATATTTTATAATAAGATATGTTATAATATTATATTTTGGCAAAGCTTTAATTTTGTATTATAAATATTCCGAGTTAAAGTTTTTATTGTTTAGCTTAAAAAAAATACATGAAACCCAATTGGGGATTGAGGAATGAGGGAACTGAAAAAAAATTATATAATAAAATTTTCTATGATCTGATGTCTGTAGTAGGTTTTTCGCACTTAATTTGCGGGACCTAAATGTTTCCGACCAGAATTAATATGGCCTGAAATTTGTATTTATTAACATCGCGCTGATTTTATAATAAAGTAGTGAAATATTACATTTTTAACAAAAATTTAATATTTAACTTATGAATGTTCTAGTTAACGTTGCAGGAAATAAAATTGGGATCCGAGTCAGCGTGCAGAAAATCTCTTTCATTACACGAACTGCCCTTCATGACCGCGTAACTGAAGGGATCCTTTTTTAATTGGACCACATCACTGACAAGGGATACGTATGTATATTCCTCTTTTTTATACGGAAACATGTCTATCCTCCTTCAATGTCAGATCTTTGTTAAAAAATTTAGAATAATATGTTATGTAAAACTATGATGAATTTTTAGTAGGAAATTAAATATTATTAATTTAAAAAAAATCTTAATGAAGACACCTAAATGCGCTTCTGTGAAAGAAAACTCGGAAAAACTCTGTGGGGACCGTATCGTCGTAGTTAAAATTATTCCCGCGTGTTATTAAAAAAATAAGCTTACACAACCGTAATTAAAATCATTCCACCAGCGCGTATAAACATTATTAATAAGCATAAACACTTTATTTATTATTATATGTATATTTAAGGTCCATATCATATATATTTTAAACAAGAGCTTTACGCGAATAAATACATTAAACCCGCGTAATATACGGGAAGATTACATTGCTATAGTAAACCTTTATTAACGCCTTCGAATTAAAATTTTGCGACCCTTATAAATTTAAAAACCCTTACTCGCGCGATATATTAATTTAATGTGTTATTTAAGCCGTAAAAAATAATATTTTTAATAATAATCACATCGGCGTATGGATTATTTTATTTAGTCGTGATCCCCCGTAGCGGGTCGCGAATAAAAAATATATAATGTTTTAAGAAAGAAATCCAAATTGAATTACGCCGACATGACCTCAGCGATAAAATTTATTATTTTATTTTCAAAGGACAATTCCTTTATTTCTGTCCTTTATTGATCTTGTTACCGCAATAAATGCTTTTCATCCAAAAATATTGGATTTGTATCCTTAAATGTTGTATTTGCCGGCTCCGCTGGCGAATCCTTGTATTTTTTTTTCGCCCGACATATTTTAACTTGGGACCTCGCTATCTCATCGGATAATCCCATTTTTTACATTCTACACCCCGCTTTCTCATAACCATCCGACGTTTTCTCATAACTTCGATACATGTCACTCTTTTCATATATCCACATGTGTAATATATACATGTGTGAGTTTCATATCCCATCGATCCATCCCAATTTTTTTCCGCTACATAAAATTCACAATACATAGCATATTGCAAAGCAAAACAAAACAATATTCCATCGCAAAAGTAATATTATACAATGCGTTAAATATAATCGCGATAATAGACGCCTTTGAAAGTTGGCATTGTGTGCAAAGTTTCGCAGAGCACTCTGATATTAATTTTAATACAATATCAACTATTACGTTCGTTTTATATTAGAGAAGCGTCTTAATCTTTAAGAAACTATAATACACATTTTAAAGACCGTCGTCAGTGCTTTCTTGATCCTCCGTTTTAATAACTCCATTATTCTAACTTCGCTTAGTATTAAATTTCATCTTAAAATCGTTTACGTAAGACGATTTTAAATACAATTAAAATTCATATAATATATATTAATTAATATCACAATATAAATTTGTACTGGGATTTTTCCCTAATATCGTACAATTTTCTATAAAAATACTTAATCTGAGTTCCTTAAATCGAATAAGATAATAGACGGACTAGCAAAAATGAACACTTGCGGTATAACTTTTTTGTTCAACTCCAAAATTTATTGTCCTGATAACAAAGGGTGTTTCTTTCCTAGTCTTTGTTAACCTAAAACATTTCATCCAGCGTCTAAAATTCAATTTATTTGATTTATCGATACGTTTCATTCGTAGCTATTAGACCATGTTTTTACAAAAAATTCTTTAATTACTTGTATAATTAGATTTAATTAAAAAAAACATTGCTAATACATTTCACAAGAATTATCCTGATTTACGTATATATATTAAATTTCTATTGCCTGATTTAAATATTTAAATTACTAAAACTAAAATTCGTTTTAAAGAACCTAGGGAATAGATTTAATATTTTAATAAAAATAATACATTAATTATTAATACAACCCGTTTTTAAAATTTATTAAATAAATGTTTAATTATTTTAATAATGTAAAATAACAGAGCTAAATTATTAAAAACGTTATTTTAAATCAGATTGCGTGACGCAAAATTTATTTTATTTTGTCAATCAACGTAAATAAACAAATAATTGAAAAATATTTAGGATATTCTACTTTTTTATCGCCATTGTGTTTAAAAATTATTCTGAATAATTAATTCCAATAAATTTTACTCCATAAGACTACCAAATATCGTTTTACCCTCCAAACTGTTTTAGTAAACTTTAATCATCATACCATTATTAGAGAAAAAATTTAGTATACATAATATAAACCTTTAAAAATTTAAAGTGTCCATTTTTAATTAAAAGCAAATACTGCTAATTAACATTATTCATTCTATAGATCAAAAAAGTAGAACACAATGTCATATTTAGCTGGGAACTAATTTCATACGAAACCTTGCAGAATTATGAGAATCTTGAACTACTGAAAAATATTAAAACTGAACTAAAAAATATCGTATTAGGTAAGGATATATAAATTTTTTTAAAGAAAAAAAATGTATTCAATGAAAGTTGAGATTTAAATACTTAAAAGTGGCTTAGCTGGCTGCCGTAAAATTGATATTCTTTATTTTGTATTCAAATAATAATTTAGGAAGTGAGTAATTGTTTTTAATATAAAGGAATTTTTTTATATAAAAGAAAATATAATTTATAGCTAATAGCTCTAAATCGAAGAGCTGATTTAATTATAGTTTTTTTTTTTATTTGATGTTTAACATTTGCCATTTTTTGATTGTGCAAACAATACCGTTGTGTATATTTTAAATGTTCAATAATTGCCGAATATCGATGTCATACAAACACAATTATTTTTTACACGTATCACGTGTCCCAAATATAAATTCGTTTATTTCGCCCTTATTTACTCGCCTTTGACGTGAAACAATATTGGCCGCGGGGTGTGGGGTCGCTCGGGGAGGTTCGATGGGTGCGAGGGACACGTGCAATAATGGCGCCGATAAATTACACGTACAAACGAATCATAAAGCAAAATTTCCCAATTTTTCGCGACGTATCCACAGCCGAAAGCGCGGGTATCAGTGTCGCGAATATCCGGGTACGCCCCAGATATCGTACCCGAGGCGATGAATCAAAACGTCGATGAATGCCGGCCTGTCCCACGGTATGTTTGTGTGTTTCGAATACAAAGTGCTTCAATTTGGATGCAATTTGTTGAACAAGTGGGGGGAGGGAGGCTCGGGGAACATTTCTGCACCCGGAGGAACTGCAATTTCGACAATCGGCGGCGGATGTACGGCGACGTTTAATGCCTCCTCGCTTGTCGATATTGCTGTTTGCGTATGAAAAGTCGCAAATGTGGACTTTTTGCCATTGCCTGCGGGTGGTATATTCAGCTTAGCGATATTAAAATATTCGTGTGTGATGTCAAACTGCATAGTAATCTCAGCAAACTATACGTATACTAGAATGAAAAATGCTCGTATATTAATCAGTTCTCTCCTTAACTTTATTATACCTTGTTAAAGTTAACGCAACTAAGCGCAACAGCCCTATTGTAGAACCCTAGCTTCATCAAACACGCTCCTCCATTTTATCCGGTCTGCCGTCACGTCGCTCCATTATCCGGTAAGTTTCAATGATGCAGTGTCCCTCTGTACACAGTCTAACCACCTCAATCTTGGTGTTCCTTTCCTTGGGGGAAAGAAAGGCTTGTTAATCATACTGAATATCCCGGATCCTTGATACGTGACCGCGTATTGAGTCTGGCTACTCTGATGACAGCTGTGATCGGTATATCCTTGGACAGTTGGTACAGCTCCTCGTTGCTTCAGATATTCCATTCCCCGTCGTCGTATACGGCTCCAAATATTCGTCTCGCAAACTTCTTCTCCAAGATAACCAGTTGTCGCTCATCTTGTTTTGTCAAAGCCCAACATTCAGACTTGTTAGAGTGTGTTAGAATAGTTCTAATGAGTGACATGTAGAGCTTGACTTTAGTCTTCTTTGGGAGGAATCTCGACCGTAGATGCTTTTGAAGTCCAAAGTAGCACCGGTTTGCCAAGATGGTTTTGCCAAGAAGTTAACCGCGACTGAGCCAAGTTAGTAATCGGATAGGTGTCCGACGAAAACTTCAAAAAATTCAGGATTTTTTTTATAACACTGACCAGGGGGCGTGTAAGAGGATGAGACCCATTACCTCCGCATATTTATAAACAATAATATTTATGTGGGTAGTTGTGACGCGTTGGAATTAATTATTTAATACCATCTATCCTGCGTTGAATAAATGTGTTTGTAAAATATGTTTGTAAAATAAAATATGTTTGTAAAAAAATATATTAATTTCAATCCAACTTCAATAATACTAAAAATTCCCCTAGGTGTTGTGGTTCGATATTTGGGGGAATATTAGTGTGAGAGACTCATTCCCATTGTATCTTTGGAGTCATTAGAATGTTCATCGAATCTTTATCAAATATGCATTGAATGTACCCATATGGTTGAAGTACCCAACGTACAATATTCAACCCATATTCAATGTACCAATATGGATGAATGGCGCTTTGGAATCTTTTTGTTATGCTAATCATCCCTCGTAATCAAATAAGTAAATAAATAAATTATGTAATATGTTGAGTCAAGTGTTGTCGCGTGCCGTTATCAGACGTGGCGACGATAGCAGTGGGCACAATTATGGTTTCGTAGATTCTACGGAGCTATGAGAAGCCAGGCCGCTATCGAGGCCAATTCAGTGACATGTGTGCTACCGGAGGTGCCCATAGCACCCGATCAGAACGTAAATTAAATACGAATTGGCCCTAACCTCGTCTGATTATTATTGTTACAATCCACGCGTGACAGCTCGGCTCCCGGGCTTATGGCTGGCGACCTGGTCCGTATTCGAAAAGCCAAGATAACCCGAAGAACATGTTCATAGTCATAACACCATGGATGAGACGGAGGTGTCCTCCAGGTGAAAAAGACCCGCCTCAGGATTAATAGGCCGCTTAATTAACTAATTAATTAATAAGTGAGCCGAGATATGTGAATTCCTGGACGGCCTCGAAGCTGTACTCTTTGACTCTCGGGGGTTCAAGGATTCGTCCTTGGAATATGGACATGTATTTTGACTTGATCTCTTTGATCCTTAGTCCTTGATCCCATGACAATTGCCGCTTTCATTATTCGTTGACATGCATCCTTGAGAGCCACCCTAGATCTGACCATGTCTATATCGTCCGCATAGGCAAGAAGCTGCATCGATTTATTAAGAATGGTGCCAGATGTTTCCACGCCGGAGTCTCTTATTACACCTTCGAGTGCTATGTTAAACAACAAACATGCTAGAGCGTCACCCTGTCTCAAACCGCGGTGTGACAAATTCTTCAGATAACTCAGATTGAATTCTCAAATCGAGTTATATGAGACCCAGAGTCAGAATAGATAAAAAAAAAACTTTTTAAATAAATACATTTTTTAGAATAATACGATAAAAAAAATATTAATATTTCTCATTCCTGCATAAAATAATTAAACGTTTTTTTGGTCCAATAACATAATTTTTACTATCAGAATCCTTTTTATCATATACACCCTATAAAATATATTTAAAAACTGTAATTATGGCCTGTTGCCTATTTCTTAAAAGCGTGATTTTGATCTTTTGCTATAGAGACAGCTAATTTAGCACATTATTTTTGAATTTTCAGCTTCTTTCAGTGGATTTATGGCAAGATTGATTCTAGGTATTTCAGATACAAGGATACCTGTATCTGAAACGACCTCAATATTTTTTTATTAATCAAATTTATTAATAATCTAACCAGTGTTATGGTTTGCATATTATTTCGATAATATAAATTACCCGATTAAGCTAAGTTAGTACTCGGATAGATGTCCGAAGAAAACTATGAATTCTGGGTATTATTTATAACATAGAGGAATATGTAAGAGGAAGAGACCCATTACCTCCGCTTGTTTTATGAAAATATTTATGTAGGTAGTTTGTCTACATAAATTTATATAGTGGGAATATAAGTGAGAAGGACTATTTTCTCTTGCATTTTTAGAATCTTTATATGGGTGAATAGCGCTTTGGCACCCTTATCGATTTTTTAATCTTTCTTGATGGATAGCATAATCATAATCATCATTATTTAAACCAACAAAAATATTTAATAATGTGATATTATTAATATAATGAGAAACAAAAGACCTTACTCAAAAAACCATCTTAGTTATAAAAAATAAAATCAATTTTTATTGAAAAATTAATCAACAATACTTTTTTTAAATAAAAGTAAATAAATATTGTATTCTCATTTTGTTCTGATTTTTAGTATATGTGTAAAGGAATACTTAGCTTAAGGTTTTTTTGAAATAAAAATTATTATCATAACCTGAAGCAATATATATGTTTTTTAAATCATTTTTCATTTAACAATACACCCACCCCTCGCTTAACTGGCAAGATGAGTTCTGATATATTTTCTTAGTATAATTAATTACCTAAGGAAGTATTTGCTTTGTTACTAGGGTTCAAAATTAAAATATAAATATAACCACTAAGTTAATTTGCGCATAAAAACCATCTGCTTTAATATTAACATATTTCTTTTTTCATTTAAAAATGTAATAAAAATATGTTATTTAAGTTTTCTGAAAAACCATGCATCATTATAAGAAATATTAGAAAAAGATAAAGAAAATTTAATTCTATGGCTCATACACATGACTCATCTATGACACATTCATATGACTTATCACCAGAAGACTGCTAATATGTTTAATAAAATTTAGCACTGAATTCCTTATGTTTAAAAAGGGATAAATACCCTTGATATGTAAATCCTAATAGCATAAATTTATTAAAAATATAATCTTTAATAATTAATTACCGTTATAAATAAATTTCAATATAGATAAATGTATATCAATTTTCTTTACAATTTTCCTCTTAATACCAAAAAAGGCATAATATTCTTTTAATATGACAGAAATTGCCATTCGCCAATCTTTCCACCCACGCGCAAATTTTCGGTTTCATAATTCAGCCTTCAATCACGCACACTCGCAGACTAAATTTCATTGAATCTGTTCAAATATTTGCAAGCGCTGAATTTCGCAATTTTCTTCTACTTCCGGGGCGTTATTTATTGTCTTCACGTCTTGAAAAAAAAAATGTCAAATAAAAATAATCGTATCAGAACTTACACAATAACGTATTACGAAAGATACTTAAAACAAAATTAATATATAAAACCCAATATGTTATTAATATAATTAAATATAAACAATTTTTAAAGCCACAATATTATTATTCATATTGTAGAGTGTACCATATACACATATACTTAATAGTGAAGTACATGAAATATCATTTGCGTCACTAGATAAGAAGTTCTGAATTATTTGACATCTTAATCATGTTACAAAATTTACTATGACACTTAAAAGCCGTATGTGTATCATCAAAATTTTACAGGATACACGTGTACCTCAATGCAGTATATTACATAACATTGTTTAACTTGATTTCAAGCCATCTGTTATTAGTATTTAATATACATTAAAGCTTTTAGTATATTAAAAGAAAATATTTTCAGTCATGAAAATAATATTAAATTTAAATAAAAAACAATTAAACAATATCTAGATCTTTTTTATTGTGATGTGATGAGTTTTATTGAAATTAACAAGAAAATCGTTTAAAGGTTATAAAAAATACTATTTTTTTCGTTGGCTACATATAGCCAAATGGCACACTTTTTAGATGTTGTATTGATAAACTTTTTATTGACGTATTCTGACGTAGGTAGCTATATTAGTTGCCAGCTATATCATCGATTGTCGAAAAAGCTCTACGTATTTTAAGGTATTTGACGATTTTTATTTTTTGTACAAAAGAAAATGTAAAAATAATCTCTCGCCAAAATTATAGCACAGCTATGATGGCTGCTAAGCCTCTATATTCGTCAAACATACGCCTTTGTGACGTAGAAGCTATAAAAAATCATAAAAGTACAACATCCATCTAATTTAAATAATTAAGACAGAATCAATGAAAGAGTTAAACATTTTACCAAAATATCTTTCAAAATTTCTATTAACCCTTTGAACTTTAAAAATAATAATTTGAAAAAGTTACGAGATGACCTGCTTTCATTAATAAAGAACATTTTTTGCTGTTTTATTAAATAAGTAAAGCTTTTCTGATTTGTCAAAGAAAATGAATTTTCCTAGAATCAGTATCTATTTCTATACATGGTTAAGATATACATTTTATGGAGAAAAGACGACTGAGAGAGTCTGAAAACGACAATGAAGACGAAGTAGAATAAGAACATTTTTTAAAAGTCTTAATCATTTTTTTATTGACAATGTTGTAACACTGTAAAGCGAAAATGTATTCAATGAAAGTCTCAGCTATTCATAACGTCGTTATTACATCTCTTTCCGGGAAATTGATCCAATAAATGTAAAGCAACATCTTCGTCCAGGTTGTGTGCGAGTCGTCATAAATTGTATATGACTCCTAAAACGGACCACCGTCTGTTTATTTGGTGTAACCGAGGCCAGGGTCCGGAATCTTTTTGCACAAAGCAACCCTCGCTTTAAAATATTCACGGCCCGCCTTTATTCATCAAGACTCCGAGGAAAACAAAGGCTTTTCATTTGCGAATGAAATATTAAAAGGATTTGCAAAAGGACATCCGTTTTGATCTGGCGCTGTGTTGGCCCGATATGGCGGAGAATAAAAAAAAATGGCCGAACCGACAAACTGCGTAAGCAACCGACAACGTGACGATGACGACGCATGCAAATTCGTATGGGTGGCTGTAACAGATGGCGCTCGTTTATTTTGTACCGTAATTGAATTACACAACCTCTATTTGTCTCTGAGGAATCCAGAGCTGCTCTTCGTGTCCCCCGATTATTATTCGTATCACGTTTTCGAAAAATTATTAATTCCAATTCGCGCTGATACCGTTTTCCATTTATATCGTTTCATATATGGAATATTTTTGGTATTTTTCAGATGATAAACAATTCTTTATAAACATTTTTAAATTCATATGATCAAATATTGTTTACTCTCTTTCTCATGATGACTCATATATAAGAAGCAGTGGGGAACACGAATAAAATATTTAGGGATGTTATTACACTTAAATTATACAAAATAATTACCATTATTTTCTATGACCTTTTACCATCTATTAGGTAAATCTAAAATGCTTCTCATAAAACTCTATAGGCTTAGAATCGAAAAAGTCTGAAAGGGACGATTTTATTTCATCTTCTGATTAAAAAAAAGACTCTTAAATAATGCTCCAATAAGTGAAAAGGTGATAAAAGGTGATGTCAGACATAATGCATTCATTTTTTGTCGAGTCAAATCGGCTACATGGGTTTGTTTCTCTCAGTCAACGCATGAGGGACCCAAATGCCTTATTTTTTAATCTTTCCTATTTTTCAGGTATCTTTAAGTTACGACCAGGAGGTACCGGTTTGGTTCGATGATTCTTCGACACTGAGAGTCGGATTTTTTTTAACCTCTTCTTTCAGAGATGCTTCATCCACTTCAAGGGGACATTTAGTTTACGCTCATTTTTCAAATCGATATTACCTGATTTTTGTTTTAGTCAAAGGACTGAAGAAAACTAATCTGAAACTATGCTTTCCGAAAATGTGACATTACACGTGGGTCCATCTAATATATTAATTTATGTGCATAACCAAATCTGGTCTCTAACGGATTTGTCACCACAAAGTCAGTATGCCCTGGAAAGAATAACCCTAGTCTGTTGATCAATAATAGGTAGTTTCAATACTTTGGCTTCTCTTACTTCTTTCGAGGAGATACTTTCGTTAATTGCGGAAAAGACTAAAGGGAAATTGAAACAGTTAGAAAATTCTTTGAATTAAAATATATAAATTATAAAGCCATAAACGGAAACACCAAATATTACTGACAAGATATATGGCCTAAATTCAGGCAAAGAAAATACTCGGGCATTAATGTATTATTAATTTTTAGTTTAGACAAAAAAATATAGCAGTCGATAATCAGCTTTTTTGGTATGTTTAATGAGGTTAAAATTATGTATTTATTCTTAATTAGCAAAAAAATTAGGTTATTTAAATTAACTATGAAAAATTTTACAACAAATTCTTACTTTTGTCTGTAATAATATAAATATTGTCCAATTTTACTATTAAATTATTTAATAATCTAAAAAGTAGAGATAATATATAGTACATTGATTTCATCACGATTTTAAACAAGGGATTCTAATAAATCCTTATTACATTTAAAGATGCTTCTGACTCCTTAACCCTTTCCCGTTTACATTATATTTTTTTACAAACTTATTAAAAGAGATATTCATTAGGAAAATCAATAAAAATTATCTATAGGGTTCGATCTTATATTCGATTATAATAAATAAATATTTTTATTTGTTAATTAAATAAAAAAAAATGGTTTAAGTTGTTTGATAAAAATCCTCTGACCCTTTGGAGTTGAAAAAGTTAAAAAAAATAGTAAACCATTTTCTCATTAAGAGACTACGATGTTGGATGAACAGTTGCAATATGATCGTAATGATCGTATGACACGTAATCAAGAATTGTAAAACAAACTAACAAAAGTAGGATAAATAAACCGAATACGTAATTAATAAATCCTTTACAAGAAACTTTTAATCATAATTACAATACAATTATAATAAACTTGTCATTAAAAACCGATCACATTTCAATTAGGCGAATGGATTTTGTATAAGATTATGTTTTATATAGATAAATAAATATATTATTATTAATTATGTAACAGAAATATTTATGATATACATCAGAATAATTTTATAATAAGCATTCTAATATATAGAAATATAATTCAGTAGCTAAACGATCTGTTTTATATATTTGTTCGATTTATTAATATTTAATCTTGCTTTTCTTAAATATTAAAACGAAAAGATATAATATTTACATCCACATGTTGGATAGTTTCGTGTAAGCAATTTATATGATGACGAAGGCAAACAGGAAGCGGTATTCGGAAGATGCTCTTGTTGCAGCCGGAGAAACATTCTCCGGGAAATGGCCACCATTATGTTCGGATCTCTAGAAAAGCGATACTCCGCATTGTTCTGTAGCAGACAACCTGCTCCAAAAGGACGGACTCCGATTGTTGTCTTTAAATGGACCTTCGCTATGAAACATTTAAGATTATTCTAAAGAAAAAATGAATAATTTTATTCGCAGGAGTAATCACCTAGTATATTTCCGGAAAACTGAATAAACTCGTTTAAAGGGCAAACATCGGAAAATCTGGAATTGGAAATATCGCCGAGTAATGGGCGTATGTTGAATTGGTTTTATATTAGGTGCTGGTAGCTCCTCCACGATGGAAACTTGAGTCTCTTTTAAATTCAACATGCATCCGCCTTGGATCCATCTGTTTCAATAAGGCCGTGTGTGCCGGACACTGTTACATTACCATGAATAAGGCTTTTATTGAGATTTTCATCTCGAGTACGTTTTATTGAGCGCAACAAATTGAAAGTATACATTTGCCTCGCGTACATTCAATGCTTTCTTTGATTTGTATTGCAAATAAGATACAGCATCTTACATCTCTTATAAATAAAATCAAATACACTTATTCATATTTCAAAAAGATGGCATAATTCAATTTTCCTTAGAAACTTTGTAACACAATCCCTATTTTCATTTAATTTAATTCCGGAAACTAATCCCAGCGAATAACTATCTTTTTAAAACCAATTAAATATTTTAAAGGCATTAATTAATTCATCATTTACTGGAAATTAAATTAATTAAAAGAAAATCATGTAATTTTTGCGTTAAAATGTCATGAAAATTTATTTAAATATTCTCACTAAGATGTTAATTTTATTCAAAATAATGTCGAGAATATCCCATCATTGCAAACTTTGAAAACTATGTAAATTTGTATTTAATCCCTGAAAATATTTTACATTCAAATGAAATGTATCATTTTAATTCAAGAAAATGCGCTAGAAATATCATTATATAATATCAACATTTTTGAAATAGAATAAATAAATGAATAAAGCTATATTTAATATAGAATTCGTATCTATTGCCGAAATCCGTTATCAAATATTCGGGATGACGCATATTTGCTTTAATTGTTTAATTTAATTTCTTTGAATTCTTCAATCAAATTATTTCCAGGTACGTTTAATATTTATTACGCTTTAATTTTATCTCCAAGTTTCCAGTTCTTGTTTTTACGTACGCAGCAAAAGAAACTGTGTGGATTTAAAAATTTAATAATCTCTGCGAAAACCATTAATCTTCATTACGCCGCCTTTTTTATTTATATTTAGGAGTATTGTGATATATTTTTATTTAAAAAAAGAACAGTCCCGGATGTCAACGTGCGAATTACCTTTGCGAATATTTCCCATACCTACTTTTTTATGAGAACAAAGAGACAAAAACAGTAATAAATTTCAGAAATGCCCACGGTTAACTGATACATAATGGACACGAGAAGCTTTTGCTACAATAAAGAATTTTAATTACAGCTGCCACATAGTTATTGCACTTTAAAGAAAATTATTAAAAGAAAATGTTATGGAGTTTAGCCAGGGAGGCAATAAACTGTGGAACAAATGAGTGCAATGTAAAAGTTGACCTCATTCGGACATTGCAGACATTACATCTGCATTTTTATGTTAGTATTTTTATTGAAATATTCTTAAAAAATATAATAAAATAAATGTGAATTAAATTTTTAGTTGATTACCAAAAATATTTAACATTTATTAACCTTTTCCACTCTGAAGGCCAGCAGTTATGGCCCAAAGACGGAATAGTTTGCGCGTCGATTTCAATGGGGCGCAGGTAAATTTTACGAATTATTATTGATTCTAAATATAGAAAAGGGTTGCAACATGTGGAATAACTCCACCATTTTTTTATTTATATTCTACTACGCGTAATAAATTTCAGGAAATATGTGCATTTATCGATATATTTTATATACCATTGTTTTGGAACAGTCAGTCGGGTTCTATATCGAAAGGGTGTCCGAAGCTCCGCCTTCGGTACTGTGGACCCTGATTTTATCAGGGAACTATTTTTTAAATTCCAAGTTACATTTATAATTATTTAATAAAAATAGTGAAACTGTAAAATCAGTGAAATAGAGTTAATAATTAAAAAATAAACTATGGAAAATAATAAAAATAATGACAGTTTTGTTTTCAAATTCAATGATACTAATGACTATGATTAGGAAATATGATTATAATTTATGTATATTATTATGATTAGGAAATATATATATACTCTAGCGAGGAAACGGAAGATGGAGAGAATTTAATATTTGTTAAATCCACGACATTAAAAAATTGGTACCCTCTGTCTAATAATTTTCAAAATAATTAATCTTACTATCGTTGATAGAAATTTTTGGAGCAGTCTGTCGGTTTCTTCATATCGGAAAGTTGTCCGAAGCTGTGTCCTGTGACCCTATTTTTTTGTATTGTGGAATTATTATTTTTTTAATTCCATTACCTACATAATTATTTGATAAACATAGTGATACAGTAAAATCAGTGAAAGTTTTGTTTTAAAATTCTATGATACTTTTGAATTTAAAGCATTTTTGGGTGTGATTTTAAATATGGGAGTTAGACCTCGCCTAGACTTGCAGGATTATTTTTCGCCATTTTTTAGTACGATCTTTAAAAGAGAGTGTTTTTTTTACAAATCTTTTGGATGTTAGATTTACATAACAACCAAGATATCAATCGCGAGGAAACTAGTCCTCAATATAGAATAAATAAAGTCGATTTTTACATGAAGCATTTAGACGAAAAATTTAAAGAACACCTATTCCCTGGAAAAGAAATAGTGGTTGACGAATCTATTGTAAATTTTAAGGGAAAAAATTGTTTTATGACATATAATCCCAATAAGCCAACTAAATGGGCTATTCGTTTGTATGTATTGGTTGATTCTAGTAGTGGCTGTATATATTCATTCATACCTTATTACGGCTCGCTTACGACTGAGAAACTTACTAGACCTGACCTACAGTTTACATCCAAAATCGTTTTGCAATTTTATAACAATCTTTTGCAAACAATTTCAGAAGCCGAGGATTATCATGTGTATACCGACAGATTTTACACCAGTCTTCCACCTTCCGATGAATTATTGAAACTAAAAACACATTTAACAGGGACAATAATGACCAATAAAAAAATTTGCCAGTTGCTATAAAAAAACCAAAATTATAACAAAATAAAGTAATACAGTTTTTTTACGTCAAATACACCCGTTTGCAAATCAAATGCACCCTTTTACAATTCAAATGCACCCTTTTGCAAATCAAATACAACTTTTTACAAAATAAATACAACTTTTTACAAATCAAATACAACTTTTTACAAATGACGTAAAAAGACTGTAGCGTATGGAAGTGAGAATACTATGATTCTAGCTTAGAAGGAAAAAAGAGTAGCGACGATGCTAAGTAATTGCCATTCCAACCAATTACATACAATTAAAAGAATTAGAACAGGTGGGATAGAAGAGGACAATGTTATACTGGACATTTCCAAACACACCGGATGTATAATGTTCAAAAAAGTATTTATTGGATTATTAAATTTCAAATGACATATGTCTCAATGTTATTCGTAACGGGGAGTATATATTTTTTCCTAAAAT
>JAGXCT010037025.1:53552-96367 GCA_022495035.1 Philopotamus ludificatus
ATATATTTTTTTAAAATTCGTATTTTTTTTTCATCCAGAGTGGTAAAGGTTAATAGAAGATTATAAGATTGCCTAATTCAGTCATAATATTATATGTTCTTGTATATATTTAATATGCGTCCTTTAAATTTTCACTTTTATTAATAATTAAATACAAAAAAATCATGTAAATAAATATAAATAAGTGAACATTTTTAATTTTAAATCTCTTAAAAATGATAATGAGTTGAACCGAAATCCGAAGATGAACCAAAAAATATTAGTTTTTTTTTTATCGGTGTATGTTCAAACACTTACGTTTACAATATCTCACAATTCAGTCCAGTTGTGTTTGTTTCGTATTAGAAGAATACAAATTTAAGAGTTTTAAAAAATAATATAAATAAATGTAAATCCTCAATTATACAAAATAGGACAATGTTGGTTTTAGCTCTTTCAGCAAAAGGTAATGTCAAAAGTGACTTCGTCGGTTTAATGTTTATTCTACGAGACAATACAAATAGTTTAAATATTGAACGAAAAATTAGACAAAAGAATTTATTTCGTTTATATATAGGCCAGTTTTTTTTAACATTTTTGAAAAAATATGAGTTAATGCACGTTAGATTAGATATAGATTATTTTAATATTTAATACTACACTATTAACGATATACGATATCTTGAATTCGTTAAAACTGTTCAATTTTGAAGCAAGGATTTTTTTTTAAACGGAAGTAGTTCAATTTATGTCCCTCACATATTTTTTTACAAACTCTCTATAAAATAAAATGCATTATATCAAGTTCTTGATTTATTTAAAAAACGAAAAAGACCTAAAAATGATATCCAGAAAGTTCACTGACAACAGTTCACTGACTAGAAAGCTCACGCATCGCAATTCGTCAAAAATAATTCACCGATTCTTCAATTATAATCACTGATTAAAATAAAAATAAAACATAATAATGGATTTCAGAATCAATAGGTTTCTCATAGTTTTTATAAAATCTTTAATTTATAATACATTTTTTGATAAAATATTATAGCGATTTGATTTGAATTAGTTGGCTTAATACATGTATAATAATGTAATTAACAAAATTAATTGGTTTTTATTAATTCAATCTCAGATAATTGTGGAGTAGGTGAATTATCCTTTCGACGAGTTGCCATGGATGAACTTTCCTAGAACCCTAAAATTTTTATCAAAATCATCGATGCATACATTATTTTTTAATTAAAAAAAATATATTTCAGAAAAGTCAATTTAGTTGTATATTTCATAACTCATTATTATAGAATTTCCATTCGTTGCTAGAATATTGATTATTTTTATGTGATAAATTTTAATATGTTGACAATTGATTAAAGTGTGCTAATATTTTTATACTTGAGCAAACGCAAACTTTTAAATATTTCACAATATAAATAAATAAATAAAAAAACAAATTTCTTATTAGTTTTAATTATTATACCTGTAATTAATTATTATTAAATTATTTAATGTAGTATGCTTTTATAGAAAATGCATTTTAGTGCAAAATTATTTTTTTTATTAAAAAAATGCTTAAAAATGAATCACAGCGAATCTTTTCCGAAGCGAAAACCGTAACCGATCCGAAATATTTTAATTAAACTAAAACAGTAACCAAATCCAAACATGGCGCAATATATTCTTGTTAGTTTAGTGCAATAATGCGAAAATTAATCTATGTGTAATTATATAATATTGTGTATTAAAAATTAAAATATGTTCAGATAATCAGTACATGAACCTGACTATTGATTTATTCATGTTCTAATCTAAATTAAATTTAATTACTCATATATTATTTTTAGTATTTTTTCTGTATGCGTGTCGTAATATTGTTGCTCAACTCAGCCGCATTTCAGGTTAACGCATCTCAAATATATCTTCCGGAATTACGGAATAAAATTTACGGCTAGTCGGATTGCGTAAATCTCCGGTGTTGGCATATATGGTCAATTCGATATAATTAAGAGGCTGCGGAATACGCTAACGGCTTTCGCCTTCGCATTTTGCGCTAATTGTGGCTAAAGTTGGACCGGAGCAAGGAATTTAGGTTTTGCGCCGAAGCTTTCGCAGCCATTTGTCTAAACTTAAAATCCAAAACAAACCATATACAATTATAAACACAAAAATATATATGTGTGTGTATATGAATTGTGCAAATTTGTAGCAAACTTTCGAACCGACCTCAAATTGAATAAATAACGAGCAATGAAATTCATTAAAAAGTTTTTTTTCGTTTGCTTTACATTTAATTAATTTAAATTCACGACATTCAGCTGAAATAGTTAGCCGCTTTAAATAAAACTTTGAGTTGAATTACAGAATACTTTGCCGACATTAGCAAGAAATTTGGGCTGAGAGATTTGACGAAAGTTTTCCATCGCCCACTTTATTGCAAATCGCTTGCGGTTCGAGCAGAAATCGGATAATGGAAAGCATCTCCCTTCATTTAAGCACTTTCTTTAAGTTTCTTTAGAAAGTACATACATGTTCTTGCACGCGATATTCTCTAACCCAAGTGGAATGCTGCAAAATTATATTATAAATTATTTCGAATAAGAATGTTGCGAAAAGCGATCTCATAATGAAATTGAGCGTCTTCTAGTCCGCATAGTTTTAGATAAATTATATTCAAGCATTCCTGGGAAATATTCGGAAAATTCTTATATGCTTTGTTTTAGGTTCATTTATGCGATTGGCATTCCCGCAAAATCGGAAATTGCTTCGGTAAGCCATGTAGATATAGATGCGATGGGTAACCTTGGGTCAGTATATTTATCAAACTTTAACCATTTATCCGATATGCTGAGATAAGTTGTGATACCGTCCGAAGATAACTTATTAACTTTTTCCATCTCCTGTCTTTGCTCGGTCTTTTGAAGTTTATTTTTTTTTTGTAACAAATACGTACTCTCATCTCGTGAAAAACATTTAATTTTATCAATAATACTGCAGATATATATTGATAAAATAATATATTAACTTAACACATTCTTGGAACATTTGTCGAAATTTAATAAAAAGTTAGGTTTTACAAAAAAAATCATAACTCTTTTAATAATTAAGATATTCAAACAAAAAATAAATGACTAAAACTTCAATATTCACTGAATAGGTAATGCAAGAAAACTAATTTATATCTTATACCAGGGATCACGAAACTTTTTGGAAACGAACAAAATTAAAATTTTTATAAAACATGGTTTGAACATGGTCTTTTGAATGCTGAATTTTAATTTTTAATATAAAAGGATTGTCTGTAAAATAACAAGGTCAGTATTCGTTAGGTCACTGGGATAGGCCATAATTTTTATTATCCATAACATATGTTTTAATAACTTCGAATGTAGAGAAACGCCATAAATAAAATAGAACTATTACGATTCATCGTGATAAAACAAAGTATCCTTCCGATAAAAAAACTTTTAATAGATACAGCAGATCAAAGAGCATAGTATCGGCTGACGAAATAACAAATGCAATTTCTGAACACTCTCCTTCTTGTAAAAAAGCCATAAAATATTTCGAATATATAGTATTATATGCATTTTCCCATAATCTTCTCAAAGTTTTAATTTTATTTTGTATTGACACAATTATATCAAGTAGCTAACAACAAAAAAATATTGAAAAAACAAAACATTGTAAATGTTACAGCCGATCAAACGAGTAGTGTGGGCTAAAGCGCGATATGCGCGCCCCGGACATACACAAAAATGCTTATGACGTGGAATCCACGACCCCCGTAGGCAATGAGTGGAAATATTAGTATAAGAAATGTCCGCAAAAATTTTAAAATAAACCCAAAGTAAGTCATAATATATTTAAACCCCTATTTATATTTTATTTTTGTTCAAATTTAATTCAAATTCTTAGCTAACTTACCAGCTATATTTTCAGACACAAATAAGAAAAAAAAACAATTGGTATTTAAAAAATAATAGCGAGTCTACACTTTTTTTTACAATAAACTTATTAGATTACGAAAGAATTTACAAACCATATATATTAGATACAATTGAATAAATGCTGTGATCTGATACTTTTGATTTTAATTAAAATAATAAGCTTGAATCAGTCTTATAAAACAAAAGTTAAAAATCACTTACTAAATAATATGATTTTTAATTATTTTAAAGTTATTATAAATTAATTCAAAGCCCCATAAAATACATGTAAACGTGTACAACGTTACAAAATTGCAATGTTTGGTCCATTTTCATAAACCACGCTCTTCAAAATCGTATACATAAAAATTCCACGTTCTAGTATTCATATTTCGATTCAAACAATATCAGTTCTTTAAATAACAGATCGTGAGTATACAATATTTGACATTAAAACTTGTTTAGTGATCGGAGCTACAATTTTGAAAACTGAAAATGGCGTTTGAAACACGTTTCATAAAGTTTTAACGTATGAACTAAATTCGAACGGCGAGAGAAACTTTTGCTGGATATTTTAGTTTTTAATTTAATACCATGATAGTTTTTTCGTTATTTAATAAAAAAAATACGTTATTATCGTCGCAGTTGATATTAAATGTATTTAAATTTCGCCCGCAAAAACATCCGAATTAGGGTCCAAGGTCGAACAGCGACGCTGCTCCGCCATTGATCCGCCGAGAGAAGTTTTAAATAAAAACTGCCGCCATTTTACGATTACACACGAGCACCTATACATATACATTTATTATTTTCCGTTCCCTTCTGATATCTCCACATCTCCCGTTATTTATAACGCGTTCGTATACGTTTTATTGCCTCACTTGTTACAATCATAAATTTGGCGGCGATCTTTCGTTAACGTTTTTTACGAATAAAAAAGGCTCATTTGAATACCAGAGGCTTTTAAGCTCTCGGTATCCGAGGGGCACAAAGGCGACCTCAAGACGTGGCCGCGGTCCCGAATAATGTGCGAAACAGAAGGGGCGTGTCTCTTTTCAGGATGGTTTCGATGTGTTCTATATTGATCTCGAGTGTCGTGCTAATTTTGTGGGTAGGCCGAAAACCATTTTTGAATAAATAAGGATACTTTTATCATCCATCTGAAACATATCCTGTGAAAAATAAGAAAAGAGTGCTTAGGCCTTGTACAACTAAACTGACCATACGTTTCATTTTGAACGAGACTGTTTCGTCTTTAGCTAGCCTATCCCGTTGTTCCCAGACACAGATTCGCGACGCCGAAATGTTCCGTTTTTAGAAAGAGACAGAACCAAAAAATAACGCAAAAAACCTTAAAATCATCCTACGGTAGCAGTTATTGGTGCAACGATCGACTAAAGGAAATATACTAAAGAAAATTTGTTCTTCAAAAAATATAAGTCCACATAATATATTTATTTTCAATTGTTCATTCATAAATAGATACTATGAAGAATAATGCGTTTTCTTGAATACACACGAATAAATAGAGATACATGATTATCTGAATTGTATGAGTCCGATACAATTAGATTAAAAGTTCAATGTAAATATGTCATTTCATGTTCTTTAATTGACAAATTAGAAGAATGTTCATATCTCTTTTCTCATTTATTGAGAGATGACGTTATGGAGATAACTGATTCTCTAAACTTAAATATAATTAACATTTTTCCCAACGAAAAGTTATTTTGGAAACAGACGAAGAAAAGAAAAAGGATCTAATAAACATACTTTAGGTGACATCCAGCAATAGATTAACAAAAATTGGCAAATCCTTTTTACAAAACATTAAACAAACTTTTAATCTATCTGTAGCTGAAAGAAAATGCAATTTCCAAATCAATGAAACACTATGGTTATTTAGAAATTTACCAATAACAACGACACGATCAGTAGGTGGTTATATATTTGTTTTTCACAAGCAAGTATTAAATATTAAAAGTGGGTTAAAAAATATTAGTTATAAATGACTTTCGATTAAATTTATAAAATTATAATAATCCATTATATATTCACCACTGTTAAATATAACCTTCTTCCATCTTATTGGCAACTTATCGATCGAGAAGAAGAAAATATCGCGAACCGGATTGACTTGCTCTTCGTTAATGAAAGTTTTTTCATTAAAAACAAATTTTAAGGAACAGAGTTCAGGAAGCTTTTCCAGTAGTTTTTCATGAGCTCTTTGTAGCTGCTGAACGCATGTATTGTAATCGTTTCATTGCGCTTTGTCAGTTCGTGGTATATTATTCCTCGACAATCCCACCATACACACAATAAAGTTTTCTTGCTATTAATATTGAGTGGGGTTGATCCTTATCCTACCATTATATTTAGGGGACAATATTTTGATAGGTGATCCATTTTTCATTGCCTGTTAATGTCCGGTCCAAAAAGGCTCGATTTAATACCATGAGAGGAGACTTGTGACAATAGATTATGTGGTACCCAAATGTCTAACTTGCTGACTTTCCCCAAATTTTCCAGGTGTCGATAAACTGTAGATTGTGACGTATTGATTCCCTTTGCCAACTCCCCTGTCGTTTGACGTGAATTTTGTTCCAATATCGAATTTAAAATGTTGTCATCGAAGTCAAAGGTGCGACCCGCCCTCGGTTCATCTTTCAAGATCTCCAGAACGAGATTTAACAAACCAATTTGTAACTGCTTGATGACCTGTTATCAGATTTTCACTATATATTTCTAGCACTAGTGCCTTGTTTGAATTACCAAAGCATCACCTGACGAATATCTACTTTTTGATTATCCATTTTGAGGGTTTGGAATAACGCCACTGTAACGTCCATCACACTAAATAATTGTCGATTGACTGACAGGTCACTTATCTATCTAATAAAAACAAAAATTCCCTTGTTGTGTGACTCACTGCGAGTAAATCCAAACAATAGAAACTGTCTACCTGAATCGGAAGTTATTAATGACTCAACCTAATAGAAACTCTTTAGCTTTTATTTACGGCCTAAAAATAAAACAGCTAGAATTTGGTAAAGCTTCCATAAAGATTACAGTTTAAATGCAGAATACTTCTTTAGTACTTATAAGTTAGTTGTCACCGATCGTCGTGATAGATTCGAAAATTCAACCTTATAACTTAAATAAATGACTATTATGCTAAAATTAGTCCTAAAAATTTGTAAATGTCTCATTTTGAGGTTTGAAAAATAAATTTGGTATAATAGATTGTTTTTTTACCTACAAGCCATGACACTGATTTCATTGGTTGGTATAATTTCTACTGAGGGATTTAACACATAACACAATGGTTCAGAGTGACGGAAAATTTTCCGATCATATTTTGAAAGTACCAAATTCAAGTACCTGAAAAGTCGATTTTTTCCCCTTTTGATCCGACACACAGGTGGCCCAAATGGGGCTTTATTGTGTTCTGTCTATCTGGGCTGACACGTGAGAGCTACAGTGTTATCGTTTACTCGGCACGCCGAGATTAATGTACGGGCGCGTGTTAACTTTTTCACTCCTCCGCCGGTCCCAGCTGGCCACGTTTCTTCATTATTTTGATAAATCTGATACACAGGCCGGGATTGATTTAAAAAAAAAATACGACCAAAAAAAGCGGTTGCAATTTTGCAGAGCGAAGCCGCCGGCCGCGAAAATTTATTCTCGGCGCTGAATTATTCGGCTTATTATCGAGGCGAAATTTTCCCATGAGCAACTTTCTATGCCGGGAATGTTGCGGATGGCGAGAAAAAATGATATACTGATATCCAAATCTGTATAAGTTACAAATCCATCTTCTCGCCGAAACTTTGTGCGATACTTTGCGGTGTTCATCCAGTGGAGTGTATCGAAAAAAATATTTCTTTATAACGTATGTTTAAAAGTTAACATCTTGGGAAATCGACAGATGCGTGTATGTGCTCAGTGAGATGGATATAAGCTCTGGAATATATTTACATAAGAAAAAACTTCAATAATTACGTCTAAATTCAATAAAATGTACAAGTATATTTTTTATATAAATACATTCGTTTATTAAAAACAAATTCCTATATGCTAAAAATTGCATTTAGCAACGTAAAACCGTGAACTTTAAATTCCGGCTGAAAAGGAATTTGGCCAGAAAAAGTTAAACGTGACAATTTAATTCCAACAAGGGTTGCAAAATGTAATAATATTCTAAGTTTGCGACTGCATTTGAAGATGAATTTGACAATTTATTCAATGATTGAAAAATAGACGACGAAGAATTAATTACAATGGTAGCTGAAACTAATAAATCGTATCTGAAAGATGATCCAAAGATGAAACCAACTAAATTCATTTCGATAAATTGAAAAAAAATGGCAGCTTGTGGGTTAAATATTTGGGGTTACTGCAGAATCAAGAGTCATTTAAAGATGACTCAGTATGGACAGCGCAGACTGCTCCGAGTCGCAGTGCAACACCGTGCTCTACAACGTGACATCCCCCCCCCACACCGCTACCGCCCTACATTAATCTAATACACGACGTTAGTAGCGCTAACGAACAGACAGCGCTCTAAACTGCGCGGCGTAACACTATATATAATTTTTTTTTTCAGATAGAGCCGATATTTATCTTATATGTATTTATAAAAAAATATATTTAATTATAATCGTTTGAATCTATTTTTTGTTAAGATTTAAAAATAAACCTGGTCTGTAGATTAACCAGTGTTAATGGCTTGTAGGTAACATGCATATTATTTCGATAATGTAAGTTAACCGCGACTAAGCTAAGTTGGTACTCGAAAAGGTTAATCCTCCGGCAAAAACCTATAAATTCTGGGAATTCTTTATGACACTAAGGGAAATGTAAATGCAAGAGTTCTTCTTGCATTTTTATCGAACCTCATATGGGTGATTGGTGCTTTAGTATCTTTCTGTTGTAGTCAAATAAATAAATAAATATATTACTTTAAGAATCAAGTAGACAGAAATATGTATTATGACGATTTCTTTAATAGTGTCAACTAAAAAAAATGCCTCATCAAATGTCTCCATTTTTAATCTGACAAAGATCATTTGAGGTTATTCTAATAATGAGAAGTAAAATCTTTATTTAGATTATATATGTTTTTAATGCGTTTATTATTCCCTTATTTAAATAAAAAAAATGTTTCAAAATTTATGAGACGTTTTGATAAATCTAATAAATTTTATATAAAGTCGTAAATCGCAACATACTCGATAAAAGCATTAGAATAATTAATTTTATTCACGTCAAGTCGTAAATATGTATATTTTCAGACGCATAAATATCAATATATCTTGGAATCGCATACGCTTTGCATAGCCCTCGATTGAAAACGCAATTTGCGGGGTGTTCGTAGATTTCCCTAGAAATCCAAAGATGTGCCAGACAGATTATCTCCGAATTAGACTCGCAGTGGGCGGACAGAGGGATAAACTATGGCCGCCGTTGATTTACCGATCATAAAATATCGAGAGCCATTATTAGAGAAACTCAATCCGAAATCGTAGATCTTCCCCTGGTGACGTTTATGACGAAGCAAACGCCCCAACATCGAACACACCCCGGCCCGTCTTCCGGGAGCGGTGCGCGTTCGCGAACCCGTTGCGTAATGAACGCCTCACGCACCCAGCATCCCCCTCTACCCCGCCTACCCTCCACAGCCTCCCTTCACTCTCAACACTCTGACCCTGGATCGTCAATTGCTGGCCGGAAAATTCTGCTTAATTGGATCGGCAGGACCTAGTGGTCAACGAGTATATATAATTCAAGTGTGACCTTTACCAATTTAAACTTTTAACAGTTTTATATAAAATAATAAACGCAATCAATAAATGTGTTAATAAATCCGGCCAAACACCTCACGGTTATCTTTCAGTCTATTCTCACTTCATTGTTAAGTATGATTAAGACTATTACTAATAACAGAGATTTAGAGTTGAAGGAAGTTTGGATAGGGCTCAATAATATTATATCGAACGAAGGCTACATATTACGTACCTATATCATATTTTGTCAGAATCAAGTTATCCGGGATTAGGCTACATACATTATATATCAACATGCTAACATATAATATATTCATGAGTAATTATTGAATATATATACGTAAACTAATAATCCTTATAGTTTTCTGACATTTTCGACGGTCAGTAGTTAAACACTATCCTTAAAATGGTTCAATAATCGAGAGTGCTTATTCAAGTGGGAAAATCTGAACCCTAATATTCATATTTAACAGGGATTGTTGTCGAAGGACGAAGCCATATTGTAAATGCATTTAATTTATTATTTTTAAGTGGTTAAAATGAAAAAAATATATAAATTATTGAATTTAATTCGCTATTTAATGTTTTTAGGTTTAAAATCTATAATTACGCATGTGAAACTCTGTGAAAAAAAATAATTAGTTGTTCAGAAAGAAATCTATTATTTTGCACACTATTTTTAGGGGTTAGTTTTAATTCAAACATAGCAAAAATGCAATAATATTATTATAACGTTTATTAGCTATACTTTTCGCTATATAAATCTGTTTTTATAATCAATAGAAGCGGATAAACTCGAAGCCAACGATCGACATTTTAGGCATTGTATGCTATTTTTCTTCGATCAGGACTTTAGCACAACCAAGGCCGAAAAGTTTTTAATGGAGTCCATGAACGATTGTCCACAGAAAGCAGATATTTATTAGGATGACCATCAAAAGTCAATAAAGACTTGCTAACATCTATTATTGAAGCAGATCCCCTTTAAACTATGTGCACGGGTATTTGTATTTGTAGGTCCCAAGAGCTGTTCATCGAGAGCAAAGAACATTGCGTCAGCACTTCTAGATCGAAAAAATTGTCGTACATGCAACGAATTAACACTGGAGTTGAAGAATATATATATTATCAAAACGGAAAAAACACATATTTCGGCGGTATCATATTATGGGCTTTTAAAATCAGAAGAAAAAAATATAGAAGATTTTTATTTTCGACAACTATAAAGATTAAATAAAATACTAAAAGACAAACGTCCAAATTAATTTATTAGAAACGTATTACTCAACAACACGATAACACAGGTGTCCTCAAAGCGTAAATAACAGATAAAAAAATTAAGTATTTAAACTGGAAAGTGTTACCCCATCCGCCATACCAACCAGACAGACACTAGAATATTTAGGTTATTTTTCATGTAGGCCCTAAGAGCATTCTATCATATATTTATATAATATTTTAAAAAAGTATGCTAAAATGAAAAAGAATGAATTTTTTACCGAAAAACTTTATAATAATATACAAAAAAATAAGATGCAAACCTTGGGATTTTTAATATTTATATACAAGATGTCTCAAATTCCTATATTGTATATATTCCACGTGTAATCAAAAGGGGTTTTTCAAACTCAAATTTTTTTTCGGGTGTAATTATGTGAAAATAATAGATGATTCAGAAATGATTGACATTTAAAAAAAGAAAATATATTTTAATATGCTATTTGAAGCATGAAGACAATATCCCAGGATGTTCGCCTTTCTTATTAATCGAATAAAAGATTAGTTTGAAATGAATCGAACTGTTCAGGATGTTCATAGATAATATGATAGATTCTAGAAGATCAATAAGATTTTACCATTCAATAATTATTAAAAAGTCATGTTATAAATGTAGAAGATAAATTCTAACAATGGTATTTGCTATCAATGAAGATGATTCGCATCGAATAGAACAATTTTATTTGGAAAAATGTGAACACAGTTACAAGGAACTTCAGTTTAGTGATTTCAAGCAAAGTTTTAATTAGACCTTTATTTTTTGACAGAACAGTGACTGGTGCCATTTACTTGAATCTGTCTTACTACGCATTCGATAGATAGGATAAAGCATCGTGATGTAAAAGCATATCTAAATGAGAATTTTTCAAGCAAATGGCTTGGACGAAGAGCTCACATGAAATACCCTGCCGGTTTCCCAGACCTGAATTCAGTTCTGCTAACTTGAGTTGAAATCCAGTGCTGCAAACTTCAAACTAAATTCAATATTTCTTACTTGAAGATAAATTCAGTTTTGCCAATACCAAAATAAAAACATTGCTCTCAACTTCAGGAGGAAAAATCCAATCCTGCCAACTAAGAGCAGAAATCTAGTCCTACTAACTTCGGAAATACTGTCTTGCCAACTTTGGGGTAAGAAATTAGGCCTGCTAACTCCAAGCGAAGAAATCTGTACTCGACGAGGAGAAATGGCTACGCCAAAAAACTGAGCAAGAGTGCGCTACAACACCAAATTAAATGTTTGTTGAAGTTTATGTATCAATAACCCATCATTATCGTTATTTTGAATGGTATAATGAAAAGTTATACATTTTATATGGATTTTTTTGCACTTTAAATAATAATTATATGTGAATAAAACTGATATTATTATCACTCAAACTGTGTACACATTTTTTTTGGGACAATAATACGTTTTCGAGAAAAATAATACATTTTCGACAATCTTATATTGACAGTTAAAAAATATCATGTACTAGACTATATATCTTAAAGGAATTATACTTAATTAAACTAGTTTGGTTAGCATGGCTAAATGCTTTCCTCAAAAAAGCTCATAGTTTGACAGAGCAAAAACGATCTAGAGCAAATGCAAATAGTTAAAAATGGACTCTGAACTGAAATATGGGATCTGCGGAACGCAATATAATTATTATTAAAATTGCAAGAGTCATATGCAAAGTATAATCATAAAATAATTGTTTTTCTTTAACCACTTCATGCTAGGGTTTTTTTTATAAAAATACAACTAAAAACATCCGGTTATTTTATTTTTTATTTAAAGAGTTTACATAATTTAATAGTTGTTCAGTTCAAAAAAGTTCAAATTAAAGCATAAAAGCAATAAAAAAACCAAAATACTCATCCTAATACAGAAAAAAATCGTTCCGCCATTTTGATGTTAAATAATAATTTATAGAAATAAATATATATATGTATATATATATATATACTTACAAAATATGTATTAATGTTTTCCAAAGAAGTTAAAAGAGAAGCAAACGATATGCGTAAATCTCTACGAGCGTCAAGTAGCAACTGGCGAGCAGTGATCAGTTTGGCGCGATGCGATACATGCGCCGCACGCGAGCACTGCTCGTTCGAAAGCATGAAGCGGTTAATTCTGCGAGCTATATGAGTCCAATTTCAACATTTTTTTTTGTTATAATGGTACACTTGTACTCTACGTATCATAACAGTGGTAGCTTTATAGCTTAAAATTGGATGCCGACATAATTGCTGGCAAGTCTAAATTATTACACATGCTTTGACGTGCTCTTTGTGCTTTAGCAAATTTTAACATGTGGAAAAATTGGAAAATATACTCTTTTATACTTAAAACAATACTACGTGGCTCTATGTGACATTTTCAGAATCGCCGAGGGAACTAAACGCCATTTGAAATTTTAGTAAATTAAATAGGAGTCTAAAATGCATTAGTCAATATAAAATCGCATTTTTATTGCATCTTGAATGCAACAAATTCGTCCCCCTGATACGTTAATGTCTACATCTTTATCACGTAAAACAAAACAGAAGCCGATGATCTTGTAAGACGTTTTAATACAATTTTCAAACAAGATGGTTTTTTGTATATTAAACAGGATTTTCTTAAATTCCCGAATGTTAAATATTTTTCAGCCTCTGAAACAGGTACTCATCCTCATCATTAAGTATGTATATATATACAAGTATTCAGCATAATTTGTGTTTAAATTACAAATTATACGTCGACACAGATGCTGAAATCCTTAGAAATGAACGCAGTTGATTACGTCACAAAATGATTTGTACGTTTTGAGACAAAAAAAAATTCAGGATTCTATGTAGAGAATTGCTCTGAACAATAGCTGAATTATATCATATTGTCACGTGTTCAAAATAAGAATCTAATATTTTATTAATTTTTATTAAATTTGTCGTTATTTAATTGCGTTGTGTGTTGTATACCTGAATACTAGGAAATTCATTGTTTTGCATAAATACATTACGCAAACTTGCGTGGCAATTAACATAAAATATTTTCTTATGGTAATTACGACACACGCGAAACGGTTTCGCGATACACGTGCGAGCAGATTTCAAAAAAGCGTTCCTAAAACAGAAGCGCTACAAACGCCAACAACGATACAACAACAAACAAATAAATAACAAACAGGCAGCCTTCATGAAAAATATTTTCAGAGAGCTGAAACGTTCTCGCAGCACAAAGCAAGAAAAAAGCGGTAGGAAACATTTGTTATGGGCGAGTATCGCGCGGCCGCAGAGGAGCAGTTACTACGCTCTGCGGTGGAGCCGAAAAAAATGTATATCAGGGGTGGCGAAAGCCGGGGGGTGAGCCGGCCATCATCCTCGATATATAAAAATGATAGTGGAGGAGTCGGTATCCGCTTTGTTTCGCAAATTACTTTCAGCTGGAAGCTTCTTTCCAGTGCTAACGAGGTGTGCTCCAGACCTTTGAAAGGCGCCCTGGGAAAAATCAACCCCGGGGGTCACCCCTGTGACTGGGCCAAATGTTAAATGTCGCCAACAGAGCAAAGCATCGATATTTTTATCAGACACCAACACTGCCCATATTGTCACATGAGATCTTATTAAAAACTAAACATATACAAATATATAAAACATTATTAAATATAATTATAATTGACTAAAGAATATGTCTATATATTAGGGAGACCGAGAAGTAATCAAAATTTCTTTGATGAGCTCATTCTGAGTAGATTGGTGTCGAAATACGTTGTTAGATCAAGAAATGATGACAACCGAAACAGGGAAAAAAATACTGATACTTACAGGGATATTCTGAAACTAAACAAGTATCGTCGGTGGTTTAAAAAGTTTATAAATGCCAATAGGAATACCAAAGATAACGCACAAAAAGGACGACCCCAAAAATTAGATGATGATATCCTGAAGGCGATGGTGGAGTCAAATCCTCGTCAAACAATTGAGGAATTATCATTTGGATTGGTTGTCAATGGTGTACATTTCAGGATCATCTTCGTCGCATAGAAAACTTGTACAGGCAAGGAATTTGGATTCCTCATAAATTGACGGAAACGGTGTATCATCTGCACGTCTCTTTTGTCTCGGTATGAAACCGATCCGTTTTTGCGGCGAATTGTAGCTGAAGATGATAAGTGGGTGCTATACAATAATCCTGTACGAAAAAACTATGTCTTTCTTCCGTAGAAGTACCTGTTACAACCCCTGGACCTTCACTAATAATAAATAAGGTCCTTGTTTATGTGTAGTGGGATTTTTCAGGAATTATATACCATGAATTGCTTGAACCTGGTCAAATCGTTACAGCGACAGTGAACAACTCGAGTGAGTGAAACAACAGTTCTTAGAAAAACGATTTGTTTTAGTCAATAACAAAAAAGGATCCTTCAACACGATAACACGAGGCCTTAAGCTGCAAAAATAACACAGAATAAAATAAGGGATCTTAGATTGGAACTTTTAATCCACCCTATTCACCAAATTTCGCGCCGTCGGATTATCATCTTTTCAGATCGTTAGTGCATACATTAAGAGGTAAAACAAATAATAGTTTAAAAGAAGTGAAGGACTTTTTTAAAAAGGGAATCAAACAACTGCCATTACGCTCGCAAGAAGTGTTAAAAAACACGGTAATTATTTTGTTGCTAAGTATTTAAGATTTTTTTTGATAAATAAATGTTTTTCGCCAAAACAAAAAACAATTCTGATTACTTTTCGGTCCCCCTAATATCTGTCTATTCTAACTGAGTTTATTAGCCCCGCAATTTCGGTAGACAAATGGTTGCGTTTAATTATTTTTTTATCCTCTTTCAATTTAACCATTAACAAGATGGGTATTTTTAATTACACAATATTTATATTGAGAGAGACACAAAAAAAGTATATATATATACTTTCTCATGGCCACATGGACGTAACGGCCGGGGATGGGTACTGAATTCTCGGCTTGATACAAAAAAAAGCGCTTAATCATATTCATGGAATATTTAATGGCAAATTTGTTATGTATATATTCAGTAATTCGCCATTATTCGAAATTAGCGGTACAATTAAGATAAAATTCGAAATATAAATAATTTCGCACATTATATCCATATATATTAGGTTGGTGGGAAAATAATTGCCTTTTTTCAGTTGATAATATATGTAGCATAATTATTTTTAAATGGCCATGCATTAAAAGTGTATTATCATTTTGGCGTTGATATTTGCTGAAAAGCGTAGACTGAAATGCTTGTATTAAATATTTTGTGACGAAAAGCTTTTGGCTGGCGTGGCTATATTATATAGCCTAGCTTGAATTTACATTATAAATGTTATAAAAATAAATCATGTCATACACAAAAAATATATATAAAAGTTAATCAACGCGAATCAACCCCTCTGATTTTTTTTTGCTCTGATTACACTACTTTAAAATGTAAATATTCGGGTTTTCGGATGAAAATAAAGCATGTTTTGCATTTTAATTATCAATTGACAACTGGAGAAAGGTATTTTATTGAAAGTTTTAAAAAAGCTGAGATTTTATACCAAAAAAGGATGTGACAAAGTAGTAAAAGTGGTTGATAACGTATTGCATACATAAATCGAATAAAATCTTATTCCTCATCATCTAGTATGCGCCATTTAGTGACCGAAGACGTAATGTGGATGCTATATTTGAACCATCGACGTAATTGCTAATGAATTTAAAAGGACCAGGTAGCAAAACTTACTCTTTAAACAGACTTAACTAAAAAAGTGTTGTTGAGTGTATCGTGGGATGCAAAGGGCATATTTGATCACATGACGAAGTCGTTCTAAATGAATGAAGAAAGTCTTTAATCGATATTTGCCATCTAAATTTACTAAATTATATTTTGACGGCATTAAAAATTTGTTGAATACTAACTGTATTGATTTATTCTATTAAGAAAATAAATACTTTTTTTATGCGTTTACTTCCGGACAACCTGATAAAATTGATTCATTAAAAATATCTACTTAGGACTAATTTTAGAAAAACTAAAACAAAATAGATTTTTTTAGACGTAATAATATATACCGTGCCTATGGTATTTTAAAAGTTGAGAATAAAATTAGTATTAAAGAATTAAATATACTTTATGGAGGATCTAGACTAAATAATATATTAAGTATCAATTTTTATTGATAGTACTGTTATATATCATCTTGTACAAAAATCCCAATTTTATATATAACAGCATAAATAATAATAGTAGATCAATATAGAATAAGAAATATTTTATTTAAAAAACAATAAAATTATGAGACGCCAACAAAAAAATATTTTCACCTCGCGAAATGTAATGGCGCCCATTATAAATTAAATTAATTTATTTACATCATTGATTATTAATCACTATATTGCGGAATGCTTATGTACTAAAAAGAGATTTTAAATCTGCAACGAAAATATTTAAAAGAAAGTATTTATTGCTTATTTTGTATGAACTAAAAAAATATTTACTTATTTATTTGACTACGATGGATGAATGGCATAACATAAAGATTCCAATGCGCCATTTACTCATATAAAGATTCATTAAAGATTTTAAAGATGCAACGGGAATGAGTCTCTCACACATATTCCCCCAGTGCCAAACCACTACACTGGGTCATTTTTTTAATATTAATATTATTTCAGCCGGATTGAATTTATATTATTTATTGTAAGAATATGTAGTATTATAATAAACTACCTACATAAATATAGTTTTTATAAAAAATGCGGAAATAGTTAGTTTATTCAGCTTACATATCACCCCTAATCAGTGTCGTAAAAAAAATCGTGAATTCATAGTTTTCGTCGGATACCTATCCGAGTACTACTCAGTCGCTTATTAACCCACTTTATCGAAATACTATGCATGTTACCTACAAGCCATAACACTGGTTAATAATAATGTAATTTAATTTTTGTGTCCAAGTTTACCGAAAGCTCAAATCAAACGTGCAATAAAATTATTTTACTTTATAAAAAATATGCCAAAGTTCTTTTTGTTTAAAAATTAATTACCTTTTTTGATTGTGATTGTTTTATCTGCTGATGCCTCAAACAAGAAAGCATTACCCCTACCAAATCACTGGAAGAATCGTGGGATCGATGTCCTTCAACAACAAAGGTCTCCTGATCAAGTCCACAAAAAAATGGTGCAGCTCAAATAAATATATTTGGAGAAATTAGTTAGAATACTTGACACAGAGTACTATTTGCTATTTTTATTATTAACAAAAAATAGTAAATAGTAGTAAAATGTATTAGTTACAGTTAAGATATTTTTAAAATATAACCAAAACTTTCCATCAAATCAGTGCAAACCTACGACAATGCAAGACTTCACGTTATAATGGGCAACTGAAATAATTTTATTTTACTATAAAATGTTTTCCTATAACAATTTTTTGTATTTAATTGAAATTTCAAAAAAGTTTGAGTAGGAGTTATTTATATATTTTTGTTATTTACTATAAAAATATTTTTCTATTGCAAACCTTTGAATATATTTTTGCAATATATGCATTGTTTGTGTATGTATTAAACCTAATCAAAATATACGGAGACAAATTGCATTTTTACGTTTTTCCCTGCACGTTATCCTTCAAAATTAACCGATGAAATAGCTAGGGCGTCCTGGATCCGGAGTCGCCTGAATCCAGTATTTCATTAAACTGAACCCCGGGAGCACACATCGCCCGGGAACGGATAATAAAGATAAACAGCGGGATTTGCACACGCCGCAAGTTTGCTAAAATTTTCGATGTATAGTTGTGTGGCGCGTGCCGTCACTCGGGAAATTTAATTTATTTTTACGTCCGACAACGTCACGTCTGACTGCTGCCATTCAACGGTGGTAGGGGGAGGAGAAGCACTAATCATCCGAGCTAATAATTAAATCCCCGCCATCATATTTTAGGCCCGCTTCTAATTCCTATTTTCTATACTAATTGGAAATTAGGAATTTAATACGCTGCCAATGCGGATACAATACGCCTTTTATGTTACGAATTGTATGAATTCTAATTATTTTAGACAGAATTTTCATCTGTCTATTATATTGAAAGCGTACCTCGTCAGTGAATTCGTCAATTGCAATGAAAATAATAATTATTTCCTAAAGTTTGAAAAATATTATATATTATTAGAAGTAATTTAATATTTTCGCTGAAAAAAACATGTTTACTGCATTATGCACACACATACATACTTTTTAAATATATACAGAGTAGGCGTATAAAACATGCACAAATTTAAATATATAATTGTTGATGTTACAAGATTTTGCTAAATCAATGAAATCATCGATACTTTCGAAGACTTTTTTATGACAATTTAGGCAGTTAGGGGATTTAGACTTCGATGAAAAGATCATAACATGCACATTTTAATAAGATTCTAAACTAGCATATCAGACCGGAAAAACTCAGAATTGGCTTGAGATTAATATGAATTACCTCCAAACTCACCTGTGTGAAATTATAGACACCAGAGTATGAAAGACATGGTTGACAGGATTTTTATTATTAATACGTATAACAATTAAAATGAGACGGGGAAGAAAATCATTTTCCAGAAATTTTAAAATTTATCTGTAGGTTATGAAAATCTCTACTAGTCTGGTTTTAATACTGCAATTAATACCGAGCATAAAATTCCTCCGGTGTTAAGAATGTTCAATAAATATTCAAAATTAAAATCAAATAGAAAATGACCAACAACCTCCTACTATGAAAATTAAAATTTTCACAAATAATTCGTTTCATTATTAAAAGATAGTCGGTACAAATAACCCTTTCTATAACACGGTATCCCTTAGATACTAACTATTGCACAATGAATTGTTAATAATAAAAATCATTTTTTTATTAATTTTCAATAGAGTATTAGATTAATCTCATGTCCACTTTTAGTCGAATCTAGGAGTTACTCTCATTATATATTTTTTACACACTTATTAAAAGAGTTATTCATTGAAAAAAATAATAAGAAGCATCTATAGGGTCTGATATGATATCCAAACAAAAAAACTTGGTTTAAATTGTTAGCTAAAAAATCTTTTGGGTCAATTCGCCTGCCCCACGGAGTAGAGAAGGTTAAAATCAAAATATTTACGCAGTAATTAAAATGCGTACTGGGTTGAGACAAGGTTGGATAACTGTAGACGAAACTCTGCCAAATGCACATCATGTCCCACGCGTAATCAAAAAAATAAGTGCATATGCAAGTCTGTCCGCGAATGTGTTAAAGGATCAGATCACTTAAAATGAAAGGATATTAAAAAAAACTATCTAATAAATAGAATGAGCTTTTTTAAAATCCTTTGGTATCTATTGGGTACGCCAAGTTTTTGATTTTTCTTGAATATCTCTTTTAATACAAACACTACAAATCACAAACTTTTTTGTATTCATCTAAAAAGTATAAAGAGTAAATATTATAAATAATCATTGTCCTTTATTATCTGCAATTGTGAAAAAAAATATGAAAATAACAATATTCGCTGCTGTTGCCACGCGCGCGATATTTTTCTCGCTCGATGTGCCGAATATGAGTTACACGTGCTGCGAGAATTTAGTCTACGGCGAGACATCGCCGAGAGCGTTCTCATTAACGCATCATATTGATTAGTTAAAAAATCTAAAATATAGACCAAATATTGAAGCATATCGTGAATAACTATTAAAGCTATGAATATAAAAAGCTATAAAACGTCCAGATAGAAGAACTCTTCAAAAGATTTTTTTTAAAGGAATCTGTTATTAATAAATATTTAACTGAAATATGGTTGGACCTTAAATAAAATGTAATAATATATGGGAACGATCCTACAAATGAAAGTTATGATCCCAAGTAGTTTTAGAATATTTAAATTATACAAAACCTTAAACTTACTCTCCAAAGACCAAATTTTAAGAGATCGGATGTTGAGAAAAATCATGTTCAATGCTGATGGATTACTTATTGTTGTAATGTATGCTTATTGATGTTAATTATGAACAGCGGTTAAATAAAATTCAGGAAAAAATACTTTGGTATGAAAAAGAAGATGACGATATATTCGAAAATGAGCTATTTAAATAATAATGAAAATAAATCCCCCGTGTTTAACGAAACTTACACGATCTCTTTACGAAAATAGTCGAGTATCACAATTAATGAGTATAAACCATAATATGAAAAATTAAGATGTTTTGATCAAATGATTAATTCTTATACATACAATAAATGTATTTTGCATTTTTTTTATTATTTTAGGATTTTTATATAGTAATTAAAATTTATTATCATAATTCAATACAATTGCTTAGAATGAGATATGTATTAAAAATAAATTCAAACACCCCATTTATATCCGAAATTGCGATTCTCTCACACGAATGATTGCCTGGCTCATGAAATTGAATCACGGGGCGTTAACGAAATTCGGCCATGCTTTTCTCGAAATTTTCATCTGCGATATTTATGCGTCCCTCTCGATATAATAAACAGCGCAAAGGCGGGAGAATATTCATTCGCGCAATTGTTTTGTACACGTGGATCGGTTAACTCTCTCTCTCACCTCCACCGCCCCTCACCCATCCAATTTCACCGCCAAGTTTGAGACTTTAAAATTAATCCAGGAGAAATTACGGCGCCGACCCAACTTTCGGTAATCGAAATTTGCGAGCATCGCGAAACAAACAACAAAAGGGTTAACACGCAGCCGGCCGTCCCACATTTCAATTCGGTGCCACCGAAACCGGCGGCGCCGATGCGTGACATTCGTCCGTGGATGTCCAGTGTCATTTGCATGCTCGTATAATGGCTTATTAAATTTGAGATACACGGATAATCTTATTCAGCGAAAATCGTGTTTTTACCGACGTGGTTTCAGCAGAAAGCTTTAAACCTCACAGGTTTATTGTACACTGTTACCAGTACTGACTATCATGTAATTATCGTAAATAAATAAAAGCATATCATTTAGAAAACGTATATTTGACCAAGACAGAGACGATTAGTCAGATATAAGATAAAATATGTTTTTTTCAAGAGCCACTAAAACTGAGCTAACCAAAATCGATTGGTTAAAAGAGCTTTTTTCCGTGAGAAAGAGAAAGAGAGCCGTGGCGAATCGGTTAGGAGATCAAATCACTAAATCCCTTTCCTTGAAGTTAATATCTTATGAAACTATCTAATACACATAATGTGCATTTTTAATAATAAATAAGATTATTTTTTTAGACGAGATTGATCAATATTTGAGTAAAATATGAGAGAGGCTAAAATAAAATGCAAAGACAATTGATCCTTATTATTTGAGGGGTATATATTAAGTACTCACAATGAGCTAACGGGACAAACGATTTTTACATTACTAAATAGATAAGGGTTATGTTAGCCTTTTGACATCTGTTTTGTGCACATTACATTAAAGCCTTTTATCTAGCCCTTTAAATTTAGGGTAAAAAAATGGATATTCTACATGCGATGCTTTGGAAATTGAAACAAAGCAATAATGCCTCTGCGAAAGCCGAAAACTATGTAGTGTTTACAGTTAAGAATTAATTATAAATATATTACGGTAGTTAGATATTGGATTGTCAAATCTCATTCTGTAGGTATGACCTTAACAGCCAAACCGAGGGCGAACCGTCGTCCGTCCGACTTTGATGACGACCTTTTAAATGTGAAATTAGAGCAAAATTAATGCCAGTTAACATGGGAGATAGCAGAAAGGTTTAACACATCACAATCCATTATATGCCGTCATTTAGAGACCTTAATGCTAGTCAAAAAGTTAGGTGTATGGGTACCTCACAATATTAATGAACGGAATAAAGCAGATTGCATCGCAATTGCAACATGCTCATACGAGAAAAAATCTAACCTTTTTTAAACAGTTAATGTCAAATGGATTAATATATTAATGTAATAATATCAGCAAATATATGATAAGAATTAACTGTCTCTACATTCATGAAAGGATTCTTCTTTAGCTTTATTGCGTATCACATTTTTAGTTTTTTTTGAGATTTTCAATAAGACCATCAAAAATTTCTTCCATTATCAAATTTAAGCAGATAGAAATTAATAAACTGACTTTAAGATGCATTTATTTATTTGACTGCAATGGATAGTTGGCATAACAGAAAGATTTCAAAGCGCCATTCACTCATTTAAAGATACGATAGAGATTCTAAAGATGCAAGGGAAATGACACTCTTCTCCTGCCAGTGTCAAACCACGACACTGATTAATTTTTAGTATTATTTTAATTGGATTGAAATTTATATTATCTGTTTATAATCATCTATTCAACAAAGGATAGATGGCATTAAATTAATTAATTATAACGCGCCAAACTACCTACATAAATATTTTTATAAAAAATGCGGAAGTAATGGATCTCTTCCTCTTACATATTGGTGTTATAGATAATTTCCTTCATTTATAATTTGCGTCGGACACCTTTCCGACTACTAACTTGGCTCAGTCGCGATTAACTTGCGTTATCAAAATAATATGCATGTTACCTATAATCCATAACACTGGTTGAGAGATGGTTGGGAGGTTAGAGTGAGTGAAGGTCATACATATTAGTGATGAATATACAATAGATTATTATAATTTAGTTTTTTACAAAAGATAAATAAATATCTGATAAAAAACAAAATTGAAAACGATTTATTTAGTCATTTTTTTATACAATTTCTTAATAAATAATATTTTATCAATGGCTGAATAAATATTTTATCTCGATACACAACTTGCATAAATCAGGATGACGGATGGACGACGACAACCCATTAAACACACGTCGGCAATTACACGGTCGTACCCGCAGCCATTCCTGATTTTAACAATTTTCACCGGTTAATTAAACTCCGATTGCCGGTGTGTTGCTAAAGTTGCCAACTGGCGTGCAATTAGAGGCGGGGCCCGGTACCCAACTGCGACATCAGAGTTTCGCGAGTACGATTCCTGGATGCGAACTCTCTGCGGCGAATTAACATAAACTCATTTGTTAGAGGAGCGGGCGCCCGGGGGCCGCGGGATGCGTCGTTGCGGCCCTGGAGGGGCTCCAATCAGGCGTCCCCCGGCGTCGAGCACCTCGTACATAGTTTACAACGCACTCGAAACGTGCCGGGAATATCTAACAATATTTTTTTTTACTTCATATTTTAATTAAAGTTAACCACGTGAAAATTTTGCGCGTAATACCATTATATATGATCGTGTTAATATCGGCAGAGTTCGAAAAAATTGGCACGATCCGTCTCGGAGTACATTTCGGGGATTGTCTTCGTGTTCGAAAGATTACGTCCGCGGATTAAGTGTGGGTAACAAAAAAATATAATCGCTCTCGAGTGAACAAGAATCGGAATGCGGTCGCGGCTTATCCTGTCCCAGGAACTCGTTCAGAAAATCCTCAAAGCATAATTAGAGATAATCCTTTTCCAAGTTTCGACCTTTGACTTTGTCGCAACCCAAGGCGACAAGACCAAAAGTGCGTGTTTAGCGACCGCCGCTTACGCAATACGTCATCTAAGGGTTTCAGCCCTTTCAGTTACTGCATCAGTGAATTTAATTCACAAATCTAATTAAAATATTTATTTAAAAAAAAACGGGAAATCACTTAGTATTATTTCATTATTTATAAAGCTTCATATCCAGCTAAAATAAAATCCTTGATGCAGGAGACCCTCTACTTGACAAGAAGTATCATTTTGTACCCAATATAAGGCTGTGACAGACCGGTCCGACACAGTTCCATCCCTTGTTATCCATCGAGACCTCATATACTAACTTGGGCCCAGCTCAATCAGTACAACAAAAGCAGTTTTTTTTTAAACGCGCAATTTTAAAAATTAGACTAAAATTACTTAAGGAAAAGAAGGAGGAAGAGGGAAAGTAGCTTTGCACAACTCTCCGAAAGTCGATGCAAAGCGAACAAATACTCTGAATAAAATTACATTGCTGACCAGGTCCATGTGTCCAATTGGGCCCTCCACCGGAGGATACAGTGCGAAGATGTTACTAGACTAAACTCTTAAGGAATTGACTGACCCAAAAGTCCGAGAAGAATCGGTTACAATTTAGTCAGAAGTGAAGCATTGAAGAATGTCGGAAAAGGCTAAAAGATCATAATAAAACCATACTTCAACTTTTTACTATCATGTTGTCTTTATTTCCCAACTGCTAGGTAAATTCCTATTTTATATTTTGTTCGTTCATATGCGGTCCCTGTCTTTCTTGCGGGCTATACCCAGAGATATACCTAACATTGCTCGCTTCATCTCCCGCTGAGTCACTTTAGACTTATGGGTTAGTCCTACCATAAGTCTTCAGGTTACAGCGCCGTAGTTCATCACCGGGAGAATACAATACTTTAGTTTTTAGGCGATCCCAATTGTATTCTTTGGTTGTACTCCTTGTTGAAGTTATGTCCTCCACGTTTAACAGTCTGGCAAGGTAAACATACTCTACTACTTCCTCTACAGTGATCATCTCGACTGAAATCGGTTTATGGACTACATTGTTATTTATCATAATTTTTGTTTTGTCGATATTCACCTTTTAACCGACTGATTAAAAACCATTATATTTCTCGATATTTTTTCTAGATCGTTGTGTCTCCACTATAATGACTATATCATCTGAAAATCTGAGGTGTGTAATATACTCTCCAATTATATGAATGCCCTATCATTTTCTATGGAGAATCTTCAACATATTTTTTAGCGCACAGGTGAATAATTTTGAGGAGATTACATCTCCTTGCCGTACACCCCCCTTTTCAACTGGATCAGTTTTGTTTTCTCGTATAATTGGACTGTCATTGTTACAGATTTGTATCAGCACCTCAGTATTTCGATGTATCTATAGTCAATCTGAGATCTTCGAAGAGATATCTACACATCCCAGGTAACGATGGCGTCGAAGGCTTTTTCGTAGTCCACATACGCTAGACATTAAGGCTGGTTATACTCCTATTTTTTATATAACTTATATTAGAGTATAAATATGGTGTATGGTATTGAAGCCAATCTATCTAGCTTTTTGAGATTATTATTATATATTAGTATTAGTAAACAGAATTTTAAAGCAGTTTCTTACTAAGGATAAAGGGTAAGTCGACACCGATGACTCCGCCCCTACAATTCTGAACAACGTCAATCGTAAACAGCATAATTTTCGCACAACAGTAATTTTATGCATACTGAAATAAATTATAATATGAAATATGATGATTAAGCAAAAGAACTATCGTGCCTCTGCGATAAGTTTTTGAACGAGGTCGATCTACTAATCTTTTAACCATAGACGTATCTATTTTCAGAGAGCTAGAACAATTTCCTGGAACTCCTAACACAGTCCAGTTGCAAATAATGCATGGCTTCGATAGCTTCTTTTTTTTAACCTTTGTTTGCATCTCACATTTTTCTGCATTGTGGTCTTAAGAAAGCTATATTTTAGTACAAAATTAATGTACCTAAAGTTACAAAAAAAATATTTGTGAAGAATCGATCCTTGTGAAGGAGTTAATCTATCATTTTATTATTGTCGCGTTCTATTCCTTTAAGCATTTTAAACCCTTCAAGCCAGTTATTGTTTGCTACCAGCAAAAGAAGTCTAGACATATATGGAGACGAATATTCAAGGATAATCGACGACAACATTAAATTCGCAATGTTCAGATCTCATATAGATCCAATCTTTGTTTGTCTACTGCCTTAATGTCCATAGATAGAATAATCCGATGTTATTACGATATGTATAATTTTTGGGTAGTCATGATGCTTCAATTCATCCAAATAAAAGCAAGTCTAGTAATGACAACCATTACCAACAGTATCCATCATCGAATATCTGCCTTACACTCCTCCTTTGAATCGATTGTCGATTACAATTATTCATATCAGTGAGTTATCATGTCTTTAATCAAAAAAGTACGATGTCGACATACGACTAAATCACCATAAGTCTCCTTTTATCTGAATTGCTTATATGCCCCCGGCAATGCTAGTTGACTCCACATATGAATACAGAAGCACTCCCTTGTCCTTATCATATTTATGGGGTATCGGCGAGGGCCGACGCAGGGGTCAGCAGAGCACCTTGGGTGTTTTCGTCCCATCGCCTCCACTCGGTTATCGTCATAATAACGATCCTTTCGCATGTGAAAAAATATTAAATTTTCGCATCGGTGGACTTGTCCGTGGAAAGCATTTAAAAGCTCGTCCGGGCCGCTTTTTTGCTTACGCACGGCTATTCCCTTTATCAGTCGGAACGATTGCGGGTTTATGGGATTGGGGTCCTGGGAACCGGCCAGAGAGGTCGCTAAACGACGGTTATGACTTATTTATGCAGAGAGTTCCAAATCTCCAGGGCCGACGTCCAAAGGGTCGCGATGATACATGGCGATAAAGAAATCTCGTCTTGGACTCTATGCAAATAACCGCGATTTCATCTCGGTCATACCACAAAAAACCTTCTAAGTTGATTGGATGATCCTCGTAGAAAATAGCTTTAAATTAAGCAAATAAATAAATAAATATATAGCGATATAAATCAAGCACTGATTTATATCTGGCACGAATCCTTGGATATTACTTCCGCCGAAGCCTTCCATCTCTAATCCCTCTAAAATAATTTATCTAAAATCCAAAAATAACATTCACCGCCGCCATTTATCTGGCACAATCATACAAATAGAGTCACACCATCGGCAACTCGGTGCCAACTGCAAAATTCAGAGAGTGGCGAGAAACGCCGCCGCTCTGATAAATGATAAAAAATCTCTCATGGCCAGATCTCTCAATAACAATCGCCGGAAAATTTATTAGCATCAATTTTGCTCGCTGTATCGGATAATATATATGTATTTTTATTTTTTCTTTGTCGCCATGATATATTCCAAGCATAAATATCGGCGCTTATGCTTTCTCTTGTCAACCTATACACGTTGCGTACAAATCGCTAGTACGGCACCGGAAGCGACCCTCAGGCCGAACAAAAATTAAGCTTACAATTATATAGGTCAAAGGATATCTCTATGTTCTACTCTTCATAAATAAATACTTATTATAGATGTTTTATTGAAGTTATTATTTAATCTGAGATATATTGAAATAACTAATCTTATAATAAAATCCAAATAATATGTCTTGATTATATTATACGATTTTAAAATAGCTCGCTTTAATAAATAAAATATAAATAATTATTTTGTGCTTAAAAGCATTAAGAGAGCAACACGAAACATATCTATTTTTATTTTTAATTCGATCAATTAGCATATAAAACAAAAATATTTCATGCCACTTGTACAGATAGTATCCCAGATCTATTTTAGGAATCTATGGATCTATTGATCATGCCAGAGCAAGTGACAGGATCAAACTATTAAACAAATGTTTGAAAGTTGCGTCAGAGAGAAATTAAGCTTATACTTTTAATATATTCCACTTTGTAAAGATAATCTATAAGATTAAGTAAGTGTCTTTTGAGCCTCTGAACTTAGTTTAGAGAAAACTAGGGACGGCCCGTCCATATACACTGCGGAGCTAAAGCACACCCAAGCAAATTGAGTAAACATATTTTTTAAGAGCTGTCTGCTCGTCAGCGCTGTCCGCGTCGTATATTGGACGGATGGGGGCCGTTAGCGGAGTGCGGGGGTAGTCTTGCCAATAAGGGTCATTTCGCGCTGCGACTTGGTGCAGTCATACCAACTCTTTTCGACATCTTCTTTGAGCCACGTGCCGCTTGTCAGTTATTTTTTTTTATATTTTAAATAAAATATAAGAAGAAAAAAAAAAAATATTCCCCAGTGCCCCCAAATATTTTACTCACGACCCGCCACTGGAAAAAATCTATGGCTGATTATGATATTCTGAGTTTGGTGTCACATCATGTTCAAGAAATTACGTGTCTGGGCAAAGTGCATAATCTTAAAAGCCTATATTAATTAATTATAAAGAATAACTGATGGAAAGGAATAGTAAAAAATTCACCGTAAAATAATTAATGAAGCCTTTATATTTTATAAAAAAAAACAAGAGCTGAATTATTCATAAAATTTTTGTCATATAAAGAGTCAAGTAAAGTACCTATATGCATTCGTAAGGCTAAGAGAATTCTCATTAATTTATCTATAATGTAGAACACAAAAGTTGCTACACTCTTACTGAATTATTCAACAGTTTTTAAGACTAAGAATAGATCAATTAAAATTTATTTCTTCTATATTCGTTCACGTATATTTTTTTAACCGATATAAATGTTCGATAAAGATTCTAAAGATGCGAGAGCAAAGAAAGTGATATGTATTTAATCTGTTTTTATTTCAGAATATTAAGAAAACTATTCTAATATTTTTAAAATTTTTTACACTAATATTATATTAATGTGTATCGTAATGCTATAAACAATATTATTCGGAAATAACGTCTATATCAGTAAATCTCAATCGAATGTAATTAAATATTTAGAATATTGTCATTGGCGGAGACCCAAACACCGCCAGTAAATTATCGAACGACTCCGCAAAATCAATTTCCTCACTTTATTAAACCACCTATATTCCTCCATCAATTGTTAGGATATCTTATTGGCGAAGAGGGTGGGTTTTTGGTCGAAGGGGGGGGGGGGTGCGGAACAGCGCCGGTGTCGCCCGGGGGCGCTCGATCGTTAGGGCCCGGTTGTGCCGGGGGCCCGCGCCATTTGTCAGCGGCTCCGACCGCATTAATGGACGGTTGAAATCGAACCGGCTTAATGGCACCGACGCCGAATTTATAGGCGTCGTTTTGTTTTGATGTTTCCCTAATTATTACTGATTTCGGCGCCCGCGCTCAAAGGGTTAGCAATGCCCTCAGCCCGCCGCGGAATGTGCGGTTCCGCGTCGCTCGGCGTCGCTAGTGAGGGCCTTTCAACCCGTCTAGTGCCACTTTTGCATGGCGGAAATTTTTAGCTCGCGTTCTTTGCATATCGATTTGAAACCGCTCTCGAATGCATGTCTTTAATGCTCGAGGGTGTTAAGTACCATACCAACCCTTTAAATATAACATTTTTAAGCAAGTAAAAATTAAATTAAATACATACCACGACAGTCTATATATGTTATACGCTTTTCTTAAATAGATCTGAAGATTACCTGGAAAAATTAATAAAATAATTATATCAAATGTATATAAATAAAATATCGATAGATTCATAAATCACTACAATATTAATTTTAAAAATAACTACTCTGCCATGGTTTTGTCCCATGTTCAGCTGAAAAATGAGAAAGAAATAGTAATGTGATCAAAGAATTGGTAATATGGACTAATATACTAGAGATAAAAATTCTTTGCTTTCTTTTGCGAATATGAATTAAGATCTTACAAAACACATAAAAGACATAAGCTCACATATATAAATAAAATATTTGGGGGTGCTATGAAAGGTTAAAATTAAAATAAAGAAGAGAGAGAAATGTTTCACTCTCAGTTTATTTTTTAAATAAAAAATATAAGGTAATGTAATATTAATATAAATAAAATCTCAATTTGGTTAGGGGTGCTGCAACTCCACAGTGCATATGAACGTTCTAAAAGAAGTATTTATAAAAAGTAGTTTGAAGAATAAAACCTCATTGTTCATGTCAACCACGTTCATACATTGAAAAAGCTACGCATTACTGCCAAAGTTGATTTTTTTCCCGTACCAGACATAGAAACTTTGAGTTTAAGGACGACGGTTGCCAACGTGTCCATCTTTAAGAAGCTGGACATTACTAATAAAATACAAACAGTCGGTTTATTTTAATCTGAGAGAACGAAAAAACTTAAAAGCATTATTATTTAGGGAAAAGTCAGGAACACGAAAAGAATATAAAGATTTAAAATGTTGATAGTCGTTTAAGGGCAATGATTGGAGAATATGGTGGGTGAGGAAGAGGTTCGTAATACTATAAACATCTTTAGTTCACAAAAAGTTATGCATTTGAGCATTTGTTTGACTTAACTCATTGCCTGCGGGCGCCGTGGATTCCACGTCAAAAGCGTTTTTGAGTATGTCCGGGGCGCGCATATCACACGCTAGCCAACACTACTCGTTTAATCAGTTGTAACTTTTACAACGTTCTGTGTTTTCCAAATATTTTTATTTGGTTAGATACTTTATAGTTTAATATTTACTGAAAATTAACACGATTTAAAAATGTTTTTATTTCTTATCCGATACAATGCGCCTTGATCTGCATTATAACGATTTGTTATTTTCAAATATTTTGTTTTCGATTGGATTCTTAGTTTTATTTTAGCTGAATAAATTTATACTGACGTCATATAGTAATTGTTATCTTTTATTTATAACATTCCTCAACATTCGTCGCTATAGAAACAGCTAATGTGGATAATAAAAAGTATGGTCTATCCCAGTGACCAAGTGACTAATGATTCGGTCCGTTTCCAAAAAGTTTGGAGACCCCTGCGATAAAATATAAATTATTTTTTAACTTTAATTATCTAGTAAATGTTGATGTTAAAGTGGTTAAATTTTCGGGTCAATATCTTTATTAATAAAATAGTTATGATTTTTTTTATGAATCTCGCCCCGTAGTCTATGTGTTAAAATATTTATATTTATAATATAGTATCAAAGTTAATGTCAGAGAAATATTCCGTGATCATAAACGCCACATTACGGAAACTTCCTTAATTTAAGAACTTGCAAACCTCCATAGATTTTAAATTAATTTAAATTTCATCCCGGTGATGTGAAGCGCCTCGCACACGTCACGCAGAAGACAAGCTGAATATTAAGTTGGGTGCGTTCCCACTCGCGTGGCAGACGCGGCCAATTATTTAAATTTGATATTAAACGTAGTTACCGATGAATGGATACGTACGCCACAGACAACTTGCAAAATACATTATCTTTCCGCCACAAATGAGAGAGATACTCGAAAATTGGTGCTGGGGAATTTTCTACACGAGCCAAATGCTAATGCCGTAACGTCGGCGCAGCTCTCGCAAAAGTTCGCTGACGAAACACGCCACTTGCCCGGATTCCGAATATATTTCCGCCAATGTTACATTCCGCCAATTTAAACTATCAAAGAAGTTTAAATCTGTCCGCTTGAATTGTATAACTAACGAAAACTTTCACAACAGCCCCCTGTCTGACAACTAATCCCCACCAGATTTTCGATTAATGAATAGATACACCAACATTTGATAAAATCCATTAATCTAGAATTCAACATAATTTAAACGTATTCATTTTAAAAATATACATTAATTTTTAGGTGTACTGGAATAAGATCCAAACCAAAAGCATTTATTTAAATATTTATTATTATTTTATTAAAGTGGCCTTCTAACCCTGAGGCGGGTCTTTGCCACCTGGAAGACACTACGCAATTTACAGCATAGACACGTCCGTCTCAATCCTGAAGTCAGGACTGTGACGGTCGTCCCCCAGGTTATCTTGGCTCTTGAATACGGGTCAGGTCGCCAGCCACGGGCACCTCCTGTATTTTTGTACCCAGGACGAAGCTATGTCAGACCAGTCTAACACAGTTCCATCCCCTGCCATCAACCCATGGCACATATACTGGCTAGGGGCCGATTTAATCGGTGCAACAAAAGCAGTTTTTTTCTTAAAACGTGTGATGGTAAAAATAAAACTAAATTTTTTTAAGAAAGGGGAGAAAGGAGAGGGAAAGTATCTTTGCACAACTCTCTGAAGTCAATGCAAAGTAAGCAAATGCCCTGTAAAACGTCACATTGCTGACCAGATCCATGTGTCTGATAGGGTCTTCCACCAGAGGACCCGTAGGGGAAATGCCGCATCGAACAGCATAGAGTATGTCGTGACTTGCAGCGTCCAGGTAAGGACAGGACCACTGAACGTAACTGTAATCCTGACAGACGTACCCACTCCAGTAATGTGGAGATGTTTCTAGGTTAAACTCTTTGTCTCGTGGTCAGTCAGGAATTGACTGACCCAGAAGTCTGGGAAGAACCAGCTACAATTTAGCCTGGCTCTAATATCGCGAAAGAAGAGATAGATAGTTCTTTGGGAAAGGAATCACACCTCGCCTGTCACTGATTATAAGACGATTCACAAACGCGTGATTTTAGATTTGCCAAAGATTCGCTCTCGACAACAGGACTGTTTTTTCAAGCAAAAACTGACGGCCCTCAACTAGATTTCAAGGTCGAGCGGAAGGAAGCCAGCAATAATTAAAATTGTTGTTGACATTCGTCATCGAATTGGCCTGAATAACGGCCTGGCTCTTCATAGCTCCGTAGGATCTACAAAACCATGATTGTGCCCAACCGCCATCGCCACCACGTCCTATACCGACAAGCGACTATACTCGACTCTATTAAAAAATATAATCTCTTTCGTTATCTAAAAGACTGGTTGCCCTCTTTCAGGTTGATGGAATGTTCCATCAACATAAAAAGATAAAAATCTGAAAGAGCAATCTTTTGAGTTGTCCACAATAAACTTCTGCAGTTATTGTATCTGCTAGTTTCAAAAACTTCATAAATATCCCACTAGACACACAAAAGGACCTTGCGAAAGGTGAGACCGGGCTTCAAGGTTGGAATAAGTACTTCGTTTTTCGATAATCATTGATTTTTTCACATCAAATTGTCGTACGCAATCCACTTTTCGTCACTGGATACAGTTTAACTCAAATACAGGCGAATTTTGTCTTTTGACAACAAAGAGAGGCAATTTTCACTTATTTGTTACTATCGGACATTGCGTGTGGAACCCAAACGCTCATCTGATTAGTTTTTTCCGATTTTCTTTAATGTTCTTGAACTGCATGGAGCAGTAACCTTTAGAGATATTTCATTGTTACTTAGACGAGAATCTGATTCCATGGCCTTCAGCAGATTATCGTTAAATTTTGAGGGTCATCCTGATCTTGGGGGATCTCCAAAGATTCTATCACCCGGTTTAAATCGCCAGAACCAATACTGGCATCTATTAGCTGCTATTACTTCACCGCAAATTAGAATAATTGGTTTAGTTGTCTTCGTTGTACTCCAGCCTTGATCAAAATAAAGTAGCATACTATTCCATATGTGTTCTTCGGTAGCATTATTTCATCTTATTCTTAAAAATATAATAAAATATATGACAGTACTATAGACTGATCTCAAATAAGACATAAAAAAATGAATTCTTTCCGATACACCTAATATATAGAATTACTTTAAACAAAAAAAAAATATTATTTTTTACTACACCTTATTAAATTTAAAAATATATATTTTTAATACAATTTCTGTGTTACTATTCTGCGTATCCTACACTAGGCGTCGTTTCATTATTTCATAAGTATATTACGTGATACTCAACATTCGGATGTTGCGTAGCAATCAGCACGTACCACTTTAATAATACACACTTCTTATTATTCCTATTCCAGACACGTGAGGATTGTTCTTATTATCTCGGTAGATTGCGTAGATTGCGGCTACAAAACGGCAGATAGTGTAGATTAAATCTAGAAAAATTTAAATTGAATACACAGACATATATCTCGTTAACATCCGAGGGGACAACAACGTCTTCTGCACTATCGAACGGCGGCTGCCATTACAAGGCTTTACAGGGCGATAACTTTAAGAAACTGCACTGGTGGGAGGCAGATAACTGCACTGTGGATGTGGAGCATGGGACATCATGTGAAAAATTTCCGTTTCAACGATGCCCTAAATTTTAACGATTTTTTAATGTTTGAATTTATACGCGGTCCGAAATTCTGCGGCTGCGTTAAATCGGCGATACTGTGACCAGCGGTTTCGCAGCTTGATATGCGGAAAAAATAAAAAATAATGTACGGAATTTGGTGAAAATGGTACGTGACATTTCCATAGAGACGATCTGATTATGTGGAAAATGTAGAGTTTCCCACATGGACCTCCTCCTATTTGAGAGGCATGGGAAAATTCCCGGCCGCTGTTATACTGTGAATGTAACCGCAATAAATATATTTAAAAATATAGGTCAGTTTAGGGGAGACCTATACAATTTTATGTCATACAAATATTTTTAACCTAGATTCTAACATACACACATGTGTATTCAATAAAAATATAAGAGATAGAGCTGAGAAGAACAATGTTTTTTTTTACTATGCTACGAATTAATGTATCATGCTTATACAAATATTAAACTACGTTCGCAATAAACTGGCAGTCAGTATGTTGTTTATTATTTAATCTAAAAGAACTTTAAAGCTTACTTTGAATTTTAGTCATTTAACTAGGGGAAAAGAGAAGCAGTCGTAGTTTTGTTTTTAAGTTTTCTCTACTTAGACAGCATATACATTTTTTTTAAATTCAAGTTACGTCTAAAAATATTCTTCTAATACTTAACATAGGCATCAAGGGATAACTAGTCTGTATTCTACGAATTAAAAAAAAATGAATATTTTTTCATAAAAATAGATAAAGCAATGCTGCATTCGGCATTGTTTTATCTATTTATCTCTAACAATGCCTCCTTTAATATCAATAATTGGGCATAATATACTTTAACTGTAACGGTATGAACAGGTTAAAACAATTCGTAGTGAATAATTCTCCACAAATACAAAAAGAGTATATTTTTCACTCAACTGATGCCTAAAGGGTAGGCACAGATTTGGATAGAGGGCCGGCTTTTCATCTATAGTAATAATCTCTCCAAATGAACTGGTTTCATATCTGGCAAGAAAAGGTAATTTTTTGTTGTTTTAAGATCGTTGGAAAAATGTTAAAGTTTCAAATTTCTTGTCTATTTTTTATTATCCATTTGCAATAGTCATAAAGGTCATATAATCATAAGTATATAAGGCTTTCAACAATGTAGCTACTTATAAGTATTTAAATACTGTTTCAAAGCTCTAGAATAGGGTTAAATAAATTTGTTATTGATTGGAACAATTATAATTTTAGAAAATTAAAGCTCTTGTCCTTTCGACGTTTTCTTTCCATTCAAATCCCATTTTTTTCACATCCATCTTCGTGGCGGAATATAATAAGTTTTCGTATTTTAATAAGGTTTTCATTAATCTGAAGACTTTAATCCAAATTTTTATTTAATTCATTTATTATTGACATCAACGAAAGTAAATATAAATCATTTCTATAAGCAATCGGTACAACCCAAAAATGTTCTTCCATTTTTAACAAGTTATCAATAAATCGAAAATACGATAAGACATCCGATATTCATTCAACAATGCGCATGTTAATAAATTAATTGAATTGGACTATAAGACATCGCCTCATCGATCATACTGAGTACACATCTTTTCAACAGATTATCACTAGCTAAACATTTCCATAAATTTATTTTTAAGAGCAACGTGCTCAACGTCAAAGCTAAGAAAACAAACGAAATATTTTTTTCTACAAAATAAGATGTGCGTGAATCAGAAAACTAACATCCTATCCTATTTCCCTGTAGATCTATAATGAGCTCGTTTTTCCCCTGATAGATTTCACGCTCCATTTTTTTGAATCATGCCAACAAACAGATTCGTTTCGAGAATCCCTCGAGAATACGCCATTCCCCTCTAGGGATTCCACAATATATAATAATAATAATGTCTTCCAACTCCATGTAGACACAATATCCATCGAAATTCAACGGAATAGATTTATTAAAAATGATATTTTATAAGTCGATAGTTACATAATATATTTTTTTCATTATTTTCTATGTACTCTTGTATTTAATAATTCGTACGCGTCATTTTTAATTCGCGTGATCCGAGTGTCGTACGTAATGGTCCATAACTAATGACCACTTTTGCTAATTGCTCCTGCCAACTATCACACTAATGCACGGGCAACCCCCGGCCCCCACTCTCCGCCCACTTCACGACTTCATATCTCTCAAAGCAAACGAGGAGTCGAGCCGGGCCGTTATTCAACCGGAGGCTTTTAGCCAAAGAACGAAACACCAAAACAATACTCTTTTAGTTTTTGAGACTCCCCATCGCGGATGTGAGACAGGTGGTTGGACGGCCGGAGGGGCGGGGCGGCGATCGTGGGGTTCAGGAAAAGCCCTCCCGGTGTCCAGCCGATAAAAGAAAACCGGGAAGTGAAAATCAAAGAGCGGCAGACTATGATGTTTCCACTTTATTAGGCACATTGTAAGCGTCGCGTCGAGACGCCATTGTTTGAACAGGCAGAGTGTATTCAAATTCAATATAAGGCCGAGGGCTTTACGTGTCGCAATTGAAACTTTTGTGTAATAAATTTGATTTGTTTTTCCCCATCCCCGTCGCTCAGGACTTTAAACGTAAACATAATCATTTTCTGCGCGAATAATGAATTGTATCTAATAAAAATATATATAAAGTGATTAAGTACGCAGTCGTTGTATGATAAATTACTTGAAATAATTAGGTCAATCATAAATTACAGCAAAGCGTAGAGATTTACTTAAAAATTTATACACGAGGAACGTACGAGAGAACAATTTTTGAAATATCATTGACCTAAAAGGTTTTTTTTAAAACAATGAAATATACCAGCAAAAACTTGCACGTTTGCAGCTGTAATTAGCTATTTATCTCCTGGGCCATGTACATCATCTGGCTGAGGGACACAACCTTTCTATGTAAGCCTGAATCCTGGGCTCCTGGAGATAAAAAATGGGTACGATACTCTAAGAGTGTAAAAATCAATGTCTATCAATGATCCTGCCTCACAATATATTTTATCTGTATGGTGGGACTGCAAGGTCATAATTCTTAGATCTTTAAGAAGCTCCTTAACCTGGTAAACAATAAATACAAAACGTTATTAAAAACAACTGGACCGTTTAGCGGCGGAAATGAAAAAACATATCCTCACTCGTGCATCAAAGACATTTTTATTCCAGCATAACAATCCTTTCTAGTGTACATCAGAATTACATGAAAAAAATTAACTGACTACGGATGGAGGTCAATTCATCTCCCTCCCTATTCTCCAGATATCCCCTGACTATCAAATCACACATTATTTAATTCGATTTTTTGGATGAGGATGTTAAAAATATACTAAACGAGTATTTTACCTTCAAATCTCCAATTTTTTATGAGAAAGAGATTAAAATGTTGGCAGATAGATGGAATAACGTCAAATCTGCTCATATAGAATATATTTTAGAGTAAGAGTTTAGAATGAGAATACAATCAACTTTTTATACTAAAACGACCATTCTTTTAAATAAACCTAATATCTGCACAAATATTTGTATTTAAAATAAATAAAACTTATTTAATTATATTTTTTTTAGTAGGATAACTAATACGTAGAGCATTAACCCTCTCACTATCACTAAGAGGGCTCTTCGACTTCTCTCTATTTACTAACCCGTCTAAAAATAAACACTTGCTTCAAAATCTTGTTTTTTTTAATAATAAAATTTTTGAGGAATTTTAAATCTTCTTTACGAATAGAGCAATAAAAAATGTATTTAATAAAAAAACATTTCAGAGACTAATCTTAATTTTAACAAAAATGATTTTTATTATCATGAAAAGTTGGATACTAAATTTACTAAAACCACAATAGAGTAGACTGTGTGTTAATAAAAGAGACTGCAAATATTTTTTTAAAAAATAAACAATATCATATAGAACTCTCACGACTAATAGCGCCTTAAGAAGCAACAATATGCTCGTCACGTCAAGATCTGAGATGCTAAAAGGATGTATTTATGTAATTATCTTTTTATTCTTTATAAATTCGTCAACCATGACAATATGATCTATGTGTTATCAAAATATTAACAACTAAACGTCATTTTAAAGCTTCGCGTTTTTTTGTAAACCTCTAAGAAATACTCTATGGCGTGATAAAATATGTTTTGAAAAATAAATATTATATTTATGGACACAAATAATATAATAACATTTTTTTACTATAAGAATTTGTTTTTAAAAATAGTATCAGATTTATATTTTAAATAATTAAAAATGAGTCGGAAGAGATACATAATATATTTTTAAAAATAGTTTAAAAGAGATTTTTAAGAAATATAAGAAAGAGACGTCAATGAAATGAAGCGAAACTTAAAACTTTATACAGTCCGTGTTAAACGTCTTTTATTTACTTGCACTTTGTTCTGCTCTGTCATGAAATATAAAATACGAGCTTTAACGTTCTGAATAAATGATTTTTCACAGCGTCAATTTATAATTATCATTCTATATTTAAATTAAATTAATTAATATTAAATATGCCATTAATTTCAATTTATTGGTAGCATAAATTATTATATTAATGAAAATCAAATCGACCGTTTTATTGAGCATAATCAGGGCCACACATAAAGAGCGTATTAGAGACGATATTCGCGGGATGAAAAATTAAAAATATATTGCCGAAATAATTTTGACAACCATTTCCGGCCCCAACAACCGCCGACCCTTTTTTTATTGCGAATTTCGGTTTCATTTTTGGGCCAGAAACAAAGAAGGACCCGACGATAAATTCAATTTACATCCGGGGGTAGTGGCACGGGGGGAGGGTGTCAGAGAGAGAGGGGAGGGAAGTTAGGAGATGGAAACTTTCCACATTATTTTTTACGGAGGCCTCCATGTCTTGAACACCGAGAGGAATGCATAGATCGTTAATGAACTGAACTGTTAAGGGGAAATGCCGGCTTTTCCACCATCAGAAAATCGATATGGGGGGCGAACGAATATGGCGAGGAGGGAAAAAAATCGAATTAAGAGCCACTCTGCGAGAGTACTCCAGAGTCTAATAAGACGAAATTAATTTATTGAAATGGCGTGTAAAAAGTTAAGATTCGCTCTTTTTTCCCGCCTTTCAATTCGAGATTTTCATTAAGCGGCATGTGTACATAGGAAAATTGCACGTTTGCCAAATTTCACTCGAAGAGATGACGAATTTTTACTTTTTTAATTGAAAAGCCTCAAAATTTAAAATAATTTAATACGCGTATATAATTAATTTTCTTTTTTTCAACGAAAGTTGGGATTTATTGCACATTTCGTGGGCGCGGGCATTTTTGCGTGGGCCTTTTTCCCCCAAAATGGCTGAATAAAGGGTTGTAATTTAGCCCCACCAATAACTTTATTACCGTGGGTAGAAAAAGCATTAATTACGAATCCAAAATAAAATTTTCCGGAATCTTTCGGTTGACAAAACTAATTACTCCCGGGAATAATTTATCATAAAGTGCTTACGGGACCTGCAAGGAGGGCAGTGTCTTTTGTTGGCCTCATTATTCGGACGACCCTCGACTTTCTCGCGAATCCCTTCCTTTGCAAAAAATTGAATTTTGCCCAATGGAATGCGCATGCATTAGCATTAATAATTAATTGCAGATCGATGAGAATACGGGATTAGTGAGCGCTCATTAACCAGACAATGCACAGTGAATTTATGGTAATAAATACGGCCATACCATAATTTGCATGGTATTCGATTAGCTTGGTTTTGCTTTATCATAATTATTTGTTAACATAATTATCAGGACAAACTCTACCTCATTGCAATACTGCTTTAATTTGCATAGTATTATGTTAAAATAACTACAAGGTTTAATAATGATAATAATATGTTAGATTGTTATTAATTTTAGGAGCTTAATTTGTATTAATGGTATATTGATTTAATGAATGCTTACCAGTTTTATTAATTGTAAATTACATAAAAACGTGTAGAGAATCTTTGACTAAAAATCCTAAAGATAAAAAATACAATAATAATAATGGGGAGAAAATAGAATAATTGTGAAACTTATTTTTTTCAGAAGGTATTAAAAAAAATATCTGGGGCATAAAAATATAGATCGCTTTTAAATGAATTATGGTTAAGATTTTAAATTTCTAAAATTTTTTTGATGCTATTCCTAGACTTTATAGCTATATTTATGACAAAAATATTTTCAAAACTATTTTTTATATTTAGAGTATAGGTATGCATTCCTGAATAAAATAATCCTTTGCCGATTTTAGTATTAATAATAAAAAATATTTTAATTTAGGTTTTTTATTAGGCTTAGGATAAAAACTTTGTTTGTTTTTAATCTCTAAGATCTATTAATTATAGTAAAATAATAAATATACACATGAACTTCAAAAATCTAATCTACAATTCCAAATATTATTTAACAAATTAAATAAATGTTTCTAAATCATAAAAGTAAATAAAGTTCTTATTTTTAACTAGAGATAGTCTTAATAATAATAATGTCGGCGACTCGAAAACAGCCGAGTTCATTAATATATTGTCATTATTTAAAAAAAATGGATTATTTTAGAAATAAAAATATTTATTTATTATATACTTCATAATTTGATTGATATTTTGGATTTTTTAACTAGTTAATATGACGCGTAAATGACAACGCTCTCGGCGATGTCTCGCTTCAGACTAAGCTCTAGTACTGGCACACTAAGTGACCTCGCTCTCGGCACATCGTACCGGATGCGAGCGAGAAAAAATATCACGCGCGTAGTAACAATAGCGAATATTGTTGTTTTTATTTTTTTTCGCAATTGCAGTCAATTAAGAATGTTGATTATTTAAATACAAAAAGTTTCTGACATGCAGGACTATTAAAAGAGTTATTCGAGAAAAATCAAAAACTTTAGGTACTCAATAGGCCCCGTGTATTTGTACGGCTAGGTAATAAAAGCGACTAAAATTAAAGTACTAAAAATGTTTTTCTCTATTTATCTCTTCTAAAGAGAGAACATAAAGAACAGAATGATAATTATAAATATTATTAATATTTAAATATTCTCATTTTTTTCGTAAATAAAAATCCGTTCAGATATTGAGTTATATTATTCTGTTATTAGGATATTCTATCCCAAATCTTATAATAAGGCAGCCCATGATAACCTCAGATAAATGAGTTAATAAAATAAAAATATTATAATTAAAACCTTATGTTAAATAGAATACGACAAATCAGATTAAAAATGCAAGTCATCTTTTAATCTCATGTTTATTCAAATAATTATGATATTATGTTGCATTGTATTAGAAAATATCTTAATTGAATGGAATTGCTACACGTAGACACTCCAATAATAAAACGATTAAGTACACCTTTTTTATTTCACTCTGCGTTATTTAATATTTTTGCCTGGTTCCAATTCAACTATTCTCTCGCGTTATTAAATGAAGAACATCTCCATACAGTTGTTTTCTTTGCCCTAGGCGCTAGAAGAGAATACACATAGCATTTTCCACGCGATTTCCCACCGCTCCACCTCCCCCCACCGCCTCGGCTTCATTCTTTCGGCCATAGTAACTTCCTGCTATTGGGAATGAGCAAATATGGCGAATTTGCAATTACCATATTTTCTGCTCATTTGCTATTCAGAGTGGCACACGGAGACCGTACGGGGTAACGAGGGCCGGATCTGTTGTTTTTTATTGGGCAATACCACCGGGCGATACGCCCAATTTATATTTTACAGGGACCTCGACCCCAATGAGTCCCATTATTTCAGACCTACACCCCTACCCCGTCCGTCGAGTTTCTTGCGGCTTTTTATGTTTTCATTAAAAAGCCGGATCGGAGCGAGGTAAAGACGCCAAGATTTTCCGCGGCCGCAAAGTGCTTTGATATGTTTTATTGGACACTTTTACCTTTTCGGTTGCTGGATGGGGAACTTTTGCACTGTGCCCTTTGCAGAATTGGCTTTTATCGCGTTCGAGCCTTTGCAGATGGTCTGTCGTCTCGAGTGGCCATCAAAACATTTTCGAAAATGTGTTCCAATGGGAGGGTAAGTTTTTGAGTGGGGTACATACGTCTGAGAAACAATAGAACTTCAATACAATTGAAATGGAAGTTGTGTATTTGAGTTTTTCG